>JAKCPI010004184.1:0-96378 GCA_023213315.1 Euborellia annulipes
TGGTTCAATGCCCCCGGACTTTTTTTTTCTTATTTTTGATATGACGTCATTTTACCGCATGAGAGCACTTGGCGGGATTATTTTTCAATAGTACTAATTGATTCTCCATCGATTAAAAAACCGTTATCGGTATAAAATTCGACGTAGAATGCGATGGTTATAATAAAAATGCAATACAGTTGGGGCCCCATTGTTAAAATCGATTTAAAGATTTCAATTGTTGATAACAATGTGAAATCTTTAATAAATTTTGGTGGAACAATTTTTTTCTTAAAGTTCACTCTTTTAGCTTTAAAATGGTAAAAAAAGTTTTTTTCTAGCTCAAATAGAACCAGAGTTATGAATTTTTAAAAGTGAGCGTCTAAGCAGAAAATCATCAAATTTTCACATTTTCGACCCTCGATATTTCCCAAAATATTAAAGAAAAAAGAAAATCCTCGCGGATGGCTATCTTTTTATTCGTTATAGAACCCGTAAAAAAAATTTCATCCAAATCAAAAACATGTCGGTCAGAAAGTGTTCGGTTTGTAAAAGAATCACCCATATATGTAATATATATATAGAGAGAAAGTATTGGATTCATGTCAAAAATTCGATGTCGAGATTTTGATGGATCTTCACGTTTTGAGGTCCCCTGAATCCAAAAAAGTGGTTTTCGCGACATGGTCTGTCTGTGGGTGTGTGTGTGTGGGTGGGTGTGTGTGTGGATGTGTGTGGGTGTGTTCAATTTTAAGCATGAAGGAATTGAGCTACGAGGTTGAAATTTTATATTTAAGTTTTGTACTCTCCTGGACCGTGAAAATAAGCTTTTAATCAAAATCGGCCAAAGAGTACTAGTACTTTACTGATGTACTTTTTCAGTTTTTTTCGATTTTCTCAAAATTCGCTCCAACGATTTTTTTTTAAATTCAAAAATCAATTATTTTTTAAATGCTCTTTAAAATGTATATTCTCATTTTGTGATTGAAATCTTCTGAAGACCACTTTACTCTTGTATTTCATAGGGAAGGATAGGAGAAATGGTTGCCATGGTAACAAAATATAAATATTTTCCCATAAGTATAAAAGTTGTGTGCTGTGCGCCAGTCACACCAGATTTTTAATTAAATAAACACATTTAGGGCTTGATATGGATTGAATAAATTAAAATGTAAAATATTCTAACTAAAACAATCCTTTTTGGCCAAGGAATGTCCTAAAAATAATAAAATTTTAATTAATTTTGACAGATGAATTTTTTTTTTCAAAATAATAAAAAACTATTCAATATATAGAAATAGTGAATAGTGCATTAAAATTAGGAACCGACCGAATATTCGGTTTCGGTTACGGTTTCGGCCAGTTTCGGCCAAAAATCCTGGTTTCGGTTTCGGCCAAAAAGTAGCCGAACCTTTCGGCCGGCCGAAACCTGAGTCTGAAAAGATGAAATGAGACTCGCATGCAAAAAAAAGGTCAAATGAATTGCAAAAAATTTTCCGCAGGGCCGAAAAAATTTCAAAAAAAAAAAAAAGTTTTTTTTTTTTTTTTAAATAAAAACATTCACACTTTTTTCTCATTCACACTCACACTCACGCACACATTCACATCTATGTTTGCTTGAATTTTCGTAAATTTGCTAAAAACTAAAAAAGATATAAAATTGGTGTCTATTGATTCGTTATCTGCATTAAATACAGAATTTATCGATATCTTAAATATCTTCTACCCTTTATGTTTAATGATATTAAGCCTTCTCAAATTTTGTATCGTTTTTTGAGTATAACTCGAAAAATAATTGAGATACAAAAATAACAAATGTAGATTCTTAATCAGTGGCGTAGTGAGCTTAACTCGCGCCCGGGGCACAATACCTTTTTAGCGCCCCCCGCATTCGAAAACCATAACATTACACAGGGGCGTATATAGAAATTTTTTTTGGGGGGCCCAAACTAAAAAATTTTCTTGCCTGCGGAAAATTTTTTACCCTGCTGTTAAACCAAATTTTTCCGTCACGCGGAAAACTTTTTCCGTCACGCGGAAAACTTTTTTCCCAAACTTTAAATTTATTTTTTGTTTTGCGAATTTGTTTGGCGCCCCTTTGTGAGTAGCGCCCGGGGCATGATGACCCCCCTTGCCCCCCTCTCGCTACGCCACTGTTCGGTCTCTAAGATCATTTGACTTTTGGGAAATTAATTAAATGGCTTCCAGCAGGTGAGAGACTCAACACTCAGCGGGTCACCTATCCACGGTCCAGCAGTTCTTAGCCTTGCTTAACCCGAATTTTCTCGATTTTTTTTTCTGCCTTTTCTCAGAAGCTATTAAATTTAAAAAAGTTATTTTTTTTTATACTCAACAAATTTAAAAAAAAAAAATATCAAACAAAAAAATTATTTTAATAATTACCTTCGATAACTAAAAATCTATTCAGTTTTCGGGAAAATATCAAAGAATAAAAACTTTTTAAAATTGAGTATTTTATCATAATATAACAAAGAAATTGAAAATTTCAAAATTTCTGAAAAAACTTATTAGGTAAAGTACTACTTCCAAGTGACGTATTTACTCCAAAAGTTAATAGAAGTCTACAATTTTAGTTTAAGGAGCATATACCAAATTTCATCTATCTAGCTGCTTTGTGTTCACACACACACACACACACACACGGACACACAGACATAATGTCAAAAATGGTATTTTTGGACTCAGGGAGGCAGGGGGGCCCTAACCACAGGGCTAAATGGGCTATAGTCCCAGGGCGCAAGCTTTTTGGGGGCGGCAATATCTATATTTTTTTGTTCTTATTAGTTATTTAGTTATTAGTCATTTATTTATTAGTTTTATAAAAATTCATTTTTCATTTTATTAGTTTTTACAGTTATTTTTAAATTAAAACTAGGGTCCGACCGAAACAAGATTTTCAGCCGAAACCGAATATTCGGCCTCCACCTTAGTTTCGGCCGAAACCGTAACCGAAACCGAAACTTGTATTTCCTATAAAAAAATTTATATTTTTTTTTTGAAATTTTTTTCTTCCCCTCCGTGAAAATCATTTTACCTTTTTTTTAGGGAGACAAAAATTTTTTCTCCTTCAAGTGTAAATCATTTGACCTTTTTTTTTTTAGACTCAAGTTTCGGCTACTTTTTGGGGCCGAAACCATGATTTTTGGCCGAAACTGGCCGAAACCGTAACCGAAACCGAATATTCGGTCGGTTCCTAATTAAAACACTTTCTTAAAATATTTAACTGATTTTTATTTCTTCCAAATGTGCTGACAAACGATATTACAATCAGTGGCGGATCATAATGAAACGGTAAACAGATTATATTTTCTTAGAAAGAGGGGCGCGTTATTTCTAGTAGCCCACGGGCGCCGAATTTCTTAAGACGGCCCTGCAGGGAGGTCTAAAACGTGAACAAACATCAAAATCTCGAAGTCGAATTTTTTTACGATTACAATACTTTCTCTATACGAGAAAGTAAAAACTGAAAGTTTTATATACAGATAAAAGGGAAAGTTTCAGAGAATATAGAACGATGATCCTTTTTACTATCCTTTGATTGGTTGAACGGATGGTTAGATTAAAGAAAAAATATATTCTTAATTATTCAATTTTAGTTCCATGTGAATATTCTCTAGGAAATTATAAACTCATTACAAAAAATCCGATGCGAATTGGACGCGCGGTTTCCGAGTTATAGACATTTGAATTATCATCATTTTATTCATTTCCTTCTTAATTATTTCGGGCTCTTGAATTGGCCAAAGGAGGGGAGGGTCGTGGGCAGCAGGTTCCCCCACCCCTCTGCTCGGATTGTTGCTAAGGAGAAAAAGCCGCCAGCCGCCTCTCCCCCTTCCACTCTTTTCTAAGAAAAATTCTTTCTCTTTTTAAAAATAATAATTTAACAGCTTTTAAGTTAAATATTTTTTTTTTTTTTGACATTTGGAAGAATTATAAAAATTGAACGTGAAAAAAGTAAAAAAAAATTAATTAAGCAGTCAGAGAATATTGCCAAATAAATGATAGTTATATAATTAGTTAGATGTAAAATTTTTTAATTCTTCATCATCACATGGTTGTTATATTTATTTGAACACAAGCGATATTTCGATCTTGTATTACCGTAGGGTAGTTAAATATCAAAGTGTAAAATTTAATTTAGATGAAATGATTTGAGTACTTCAATTTTCACAAAATATTACTGATGGACTTTTTAAAAGGGCATCTAAATAATTGATTTATAGGAATTTTAATCTAAAAAGTAAAAGATTTAAATTCTGTTACCATGGAAACCATTTCACCTATCTTTCCTATGAAGAACAAGAGTAAAGTGGTCTTCAGAAGATTTCAACGGCAAAATGAGAATGTATATTTTAAAGAGCATCTAAAAAATAATTGATTTATTAATAAAAAAAAAAAATCGTTAGAGCGAATTTTGAGAAAATCGAAAAAAACTGAAAAACTACATCAGTAAAGTACTAGTACTTTTTGGCTGATTTTGATTAAAAGCTTATTTCCACGCCTCAGGGGGGTGTCTAACTTAAATATAAAATTGCACCCTCCTAGCTCAATTCCTTCATGCTTAAAATTGAACACACATAGGCAAAATAATGTAAAAAAAAAAAAAAAAAAAAAAAATAGGGGGGCCGTGAGATATTTATCTGGTTCCCAACGGGGCCGCGACTCAAAAAGTTTAACAAGCACTGAACTAAAGGTCTAAAGGGATGGATTTTATTATTTAATATATTTACGAGAAATAAGCATCTCTTTGATTGAAGACAAAATATTTTGAAATTTTATTTTTTCTCAAAGGATTGAATTTTTTATACATAAATATGCAGTCTTTTATTGTTATAGTTAAAAAAAAGTTTCGAATAAAATTTTATAAAAGCATAAAAAGATGAGATCAATCAATTCGGCAATTATTTCAAATGATGGGAGAGCATCAATTTGTTTTTTCAAATTCGATCGGCGCCCAGAGTGCAGCCAGGGAGCCTCGCTTCACTCTCGTCTAGGCTTTTCTTCACGCGCAGATTCGCTTTTCAAAAAATCTCTCTATCTCTCTTATTTTTCGTTCGATTTGTGGAAAAATGCAAAACTGGTCTTTTCAATCAATTATATAGCTATAGACATTTTTTTATTTAACTACGACCACATAAAATGGGGGTTTATTGATTGCCTTTTACATCTTCAAATTTTAACTGCCTCTTTTATTTTCTTATTATCCTAATTTATTGTTTTTTTAATTAAATAAACACATTTAGGCCTTGATATTGATTGAATAACTTAGTATATAAAATATTCAAGCAAAAACAATGAAATTTTAGTCTCAAAACGTTCTGAAAATGATTAAAAACCGATTTTCCAAATTTATTTTGACATATTAATTTTTACCTTCCTTCATGCTTAAAATTGAACACATACAGGGGCGCCGGAACGAATTTCAATCAGGGGGGCAAAAAATTTTTTTTTAGAAAATTAAAATAATTTAATATGTTCTAATAGTATAAAACAAAAACAAATATACTATAAAGCTTTACAAATTTTAAATAAAATCACAATTTTAATAAAATTAAAATTTTAAAAAATTTGGTAGTGATTTTTCAAAAATTTTTGGAAAAAAATGAATTTCTTACTCTTTTAATTTTTTATAATTTAGAAGATTTTATTTTTCAAAAGTAAAAATATATAATTTTTAAAAATAAATGAAATAAAAGAAGAAATTTTGCCCCCCTCTGTCCCCCCCCTATAGGATGCCAGGGGGGGCAATGTACCCTTGCCTCCCCCCAGTTCCGGCGCCTATGAACACATACCCACACACACACATACCCACAGACAGACCATGTCGCGAAAACCACTTTTTTGGATTCATGGGACCTCAAAACGTGAAAATCCATCAAAATCTCGACATCGAATTTTTGACATGTATCCAATACTTTCTCTCTCTATATATTAAGTAAAAAGTTAAAAAAAAAAAGCTCGAACAAAAAACGGCACCCCAGTTGAGATTTGCCCCCCCCCCCCCTCCCTCAAAGGCTAGTTACGCCGCTGTTAGGCACCCCCCCCCAGGGGGTGAAAATAAGCTTTTAATCAAAATCGGCCAAAGAGTACTGATGTACTTTTTCAATTTTTTTTTTTTTTATTTTCTCAAATTTCGCTCCAAAGATTTTGATTAAAATTCAAAAATCAATTATTTTTTAGATGCTCTTTAAAATGTATATTCTCATTTTTGAAGATCACTTTACTCTTGTACTTCATACGAAATATAGGTGAAATTTTATATCTTGAATTCTAATCTTCTTCTTTCTTCGCTTGATTATTCCCGCAGTGCGGAATTTGTCATTCATGGGTTTTTGCGAAAGGGAAGTAATAGTACAGGCCGGCCCGTCGCACGGTCTGACGCCCCTGTTGAAAATATACAAGGGGATAGATAGACTGACATGAAAAGAACAGAAGTAATGCCAGTCCCAGCTAGGGCAGCTCGTGTTCGCCATCCACGTACCCACAAGATGTGTGTCCCTGAGCTAATATTTTGAATTCTAATATATCGGCGGAAACTACAATAAATATGACAAGCACAGAACACAACTTTCGATTACTGAAAGTAAGATAAAGTTGTGTGCTGTGCGACAGTCACACCAGATTTTTCAACTTATAGTCTACTAAAAATTATTTTAATGCTTTATTTATTTGTAGAATATAAAAATATATTTATTTTCTTTAATTCCTTCTGAGAAACAATGGATGACGTCATTCTCCAAATCGGTCTCGATCGCTTAGAAACAGGTTATTGAAATAATTAACGAGATGTCGTCAAAGATTGTCAAGATAAATAATCATATACGTATATTCAAATTGCCATGTGAAATAAAAAGTTTTTTTTTTTTTTATTCCATCAAAAAATGAATTATTTATTTTTGAATTGAAAATTTAATTTTTTTTTTTTTTAAAAGTTATATATTTTAATTAAAGTAATAAGGGAAAGTAAAAAAAATTATTAATGAATAATATTGGCGGGATCCCTTGATCCTTGGCGGGTTAAGAAATGATTTGACCAATCAGAAACCGAGAAAATTGTTACGTCACTCAACAAGCGGTATTTCAGTCTGGTCCACATCTCCTTTATTAGTTGTATTTGAGATAGTGAAGTGTTAAGTGTTAATATTGTGTTGGAGTTTGTGATTGTGTGTATATCAAGACAACCCCTTCATTTCATCTCTTCTCATTAAATAGTGAGTAAAATTAAAATTATTTATTTATCTGGACCATTTATTATAAAAATACAAGTATATTATACGTGTAAATAGAATTTAGAATAAAGGTTAATTAGTTCATCAGAATTACCGCCAGGATGGCGCCAGCGTACGGTTCTCTATTAAATTTACTCTTTGCCCTTGTCATGGGCTCTTGTGCGCTTTGAAATTCTCGGAATGTTTAAGAATCTATTAAAATTTACACAAAAGAAGGAAATGGACTTGAATTTTTCATAATAAATGGACCATGTTTAATTAAAATAATAATATTTGCACAAATTTAACAGAAGGTGGTTTGCAATAACATTTGCTGTTTTGTTTCTTCCGAAATCATATCTTATTGTTTTTATTTTTTATTATTAGCCCCCTAAAAGCTCGTTTAAAATTTTATTGCTCTTATCAAATTATTACGGTATTTTAAAATTTTTTTCCTCTTTTGTGACATTTAAAATTTCAATAAAAAAAATCATTTTTTTTTATTTCAAAAAACCATTTTCTTGAAATTTTTTTCCTGAGGGGGGCCGAACCCTTTAACCCTTAAAATTATAATTTTGTCCGGTTTGGCGTCCGGATCTGAGAAATGCCCGGATTTTACTAATATGACCTGAAAAAGAAATTGACAAGAAACCAACCGGTAAATGGGATTTAGAGCTGAAGCTTGATAAATAATTATTAATCAATATAAAATTAAATAATTAGAAAAACACTTAGTGATATGATTAAATTTGTTTATTGGTATAAATACTTGGACTATCTCGGCATTCACGCTTATAACCGAGTGCTTTAATTTAATTTTCCTATATCAACAAGTGTTTTTTCTATTTAACCAATTTTGTATTCATTAATTTGTTACTGATAATGTTTCAAACTCAATTAATATTAATGTTTTTTTTTTTATTTATTTACTTATTACAAATTTGATTCTGTTGTTTTGGAAAAAAAAAAGCTAAAAATAGCTAGCCATAAAAAGGCAAATCCTTTTATGATATTAAGAATAAAAACCACTTCCAATTAAGTCTTTTTTCTAAAAATGTTAATATTTGATAGCAAAGGCGGATTTAAGCTGCTGCTTTGAGAATTCAAAAAAATATATATTTTATAAAGCTTTAGTCGGAACATATACAAGAACAGACCCTCCAGCGCTCGCTCTATAATAATAAAAACAAAAAGTGGCCTGAGGCACGACTAAAAATTGTCCAATCGAGCTCCAATTTTTTTGTGTTCTTCATTCCTTAAATATCCGCGGCCCACGGGTTGGGAACCGCTGGACCATAAATATCTGAAGGATATGGGTTTCCCGCACTAGTCAGAGATGCAAGAACTCACAATGCTTAAAGAGGCTGGAAAAAATACTTGAGTGAGGATCTGTAGTTAGTGCAGAGGTGGGCAACCTTTTTTATGACACGGAGTTGAAGAATTTTCATTTTGCCAGCGGGCTACCGGCGGTACGGATTAACAGGAATAATCAAAGTATTGCAGTATTTCATTTTCTTCATTGTTATTATTGTTTCTAGAGTTACCAAAATAAGAAAAAACATAAAAATTTCCGTTTAAAAATGTCTTCATTTTCTTTGCTTCCGAATGAAATCATCTTAAAAATCTTCTCGTTAGTTGACAAGAAGGATTTAGTTTGTTCTGTATCACGCGTTTCACGAAAATGGCATCAAGTCGCCTGGGATCCTCAACTCTGGCAGAATCTTTCCTTCAATGGACCTTATCTAACCCTCCGTCAGGTGTGCGCTCTTCTCGATAAATCACCTCAAATCAGAAGGTTACATGTTTTAGAACGTGACGATGCTGGAGCAATCATTCAACATTTACTAAACAGCGAAAATTGTATAAGAATGGAATACATTGCTTTAAAACAATGTCATGATTATTTGGACGGAGTGCTCTTGGTTGAGCTTGTAAACAAATGCACGAAACTCAAACAAATTAATTTAAAAGATACACAATTTTATGGAAAAGCGTTCTTTCTAGAACTTAGAAAATTAGATTATCTAAGAAGCATCAATCTTGGATTAAATTACAGTTTCAAAATGGATGATTTGAGTACTTTAGCTAATACTTGCAAATATATTGAGGAATTGTCAATTTTAAGCACCTCGATGTTTGATAAATATCGTTTTCAAAAGAATAACTCTATCTTTCAAAACTCTTTTACAAAATTAAGCCCACGCTTAAAGATTTTAAAAATAAACGCTCTCGGATTGGATGATGTGAGTATTAAATCGATAAGTGGGAGCCCGAAATTGGTTACATTGCATCTCCATAGAGCAGTCAAAGTTACCAAAGAAGGAGTCAAACATCTGATCCATCTGACTCTACTTGAAAATTTACTTATCTCTACTGGAATAAAAATAAAAAGCGAAGGATGGCATATTCTTTTTAGTTTGGGAAATTTTCAAAACATCAATTCACTGTTTTTAATGAGAAATCGACATCTTGATGATTATACGCTGATTTTAATCAAACAACGATGCCCACTTTTAAGAAGAATCTCATTGTTGAATTGTCGATCGGTTACTGATTTGGGCGTGACAGTGATTCTTCAGAGCTGTCGGTTTTTGAATTATCTCAACGTGGATGGAACACACCACAGCGTTTGCAAGGCGCTAAAAAAGACGTTACCATGTTCTGTAGAGAAATTAGAGAAAATTGTTGTTGGAAATTTTTTTTTGGATATTAATGAAATAAATGTAAACCCGAATTTAAAAATTTTACGAAATATACACGAAGCAAAGAAAAATATTAAAAAAAGAAAATTAATTGATTTTTTGTGAAAATTTAATTAAATAAAAAAAACTTTCTACTAAATGTCTTATAAATTAATATTTATTAACTTTGATAAAGATAGTAAATTCGCGAGATGTGCTTGTGCTAAAGATGGAGCAAAATTGCGACCCCTGGAGTCGAACCAGGACCTCCATACTTTTGCGCCCTAAGATAAGGGTAGTCTGGCCGCCGCGAAAGCGTGGAAGTCCTGGTTCGACTCAAGGGGGCGCAATTTTGCTCCATCTTTGGCACAAATACATCTAAATATTTATTATTCAATAAATCTATAGTTAGGCCAGGATTTTTTTGAGAGGTATAATTGGTTTTTAGACTTAATGATAGGTTTTCTTTTTTTTAAATGTTACCAGAATCATTTCAAAATCTGTCTATCTACTTGAGAATTTATTAAAAATATCAACAAATAAAATAAAAATAAAATTTATTATAAGCTCATAAATAATATACAAAATTTGATAAGCTCTATCTATATATATATAAACTCTATGATTCAACTTAAACCGTATTTAATTCGCAACAAATAGTTTATTTACAAAATTTCAAGTTTTGAGTTGAATATTTAAGAAATGGATTGAAAAATATTGGCATAAGGTTAAGTCAAAAGTATTTCCATTTCCTTTATAAGCTATACAAAAATAAAAGTAAAGTTTACCCTGGTATTTGTAATACAGTATTTAAAATTTTACAATATAAAAATATAATTAAAGTCATTGTTAAGTGAAAAAATTTTATAGCCTTTTTGTTAACATAGGAGTTGAAATATCAAATCAATCTCAATTTTAAATATTTAGAATAGAGTGTTTTTACTTATTTATTAGTAGTCCAAAACAGGATCGTAGCGAGAGGAAAAACTTGACCAAGACTGATTAAAACGGTACAAAATTGATATTAACCATAATTTTTTTTTTTTTTTTTTCTCAATTTGATGCTATTAATATTGATATAAACATTAGGGGTATGACTTTTTTATAACCTCGAGCCCCTGTATCAAAATTTGATGAACTTTTACTAAAGATTAAATAAAATCTTACTTTTAAGTTGATTTGTTAAAAAAAAACTTCACGCACAAAAATTTTATTGATCAGATTTTTTGTCTATTTTGTGAAGTCACTGTCAATAGATACAAAATTGAAAGCAAGCTTTAGACTCTCATATATAGGATCATTAAAGACACAAGGAAGTCAAATATTCTAGCTAATGCCATTGGTGAGGATAAATCTCAGTGAGAATTGTCCTTGTCGAGGCAGGAGCCCTACAATTCTTCCAAATTAAGCAAATTAAGCTAATTAAAAGTTAACTACCCGCTTTGTACACCTCTCTTATATACCGGCTTATACAAGACTGCGACTAGTCAAACTGATATTTCAAAGTGGTTTGTGCGTGACCTTTTTTTATTTTCATGGAATAAACGTAATTTTAGTCATTAATAGGCAAAAGTTCATTCATTCGTGCTACAGGAAATCATTTTGTAAAAAAAAGTCGAAAAGTCATATCCCTAATAAACATAGGAGTATGTATTTTCTCTTACGTATGAAAGTTATTAAAACACTTGAAATCAAATTTTTTTTTATTAATATCTCATTTAACTGCGGGTATATAAAATATACAATAATATAATAATATATGCTGTATATATAATAAAATAAATAATAAACCCTCCCATAGAGGGGAATTAAAATTAAATGGTCACTCAATAAAAACCATTGGTCGAAATTGGATTAAACCAGGACAATTAAAACTTGTTTAAACCAGTGGTTTTAACCATCCTGGTTTTAATAGAACAACCCTGGAGGAACTTCCAGCGAAATTTGAAAAAAAAATATATATATATATATACTAGGCATATATAGATTGAGTGAGAGAGAGAGAAATATAGTGTTAAATGTTGTTAAAATTTATAATAAAATATTTTATATTCTTTAAAAAATATTCCATATCATGACTTTAAAATATATTCATTCGGGGGAAGTTTAATTGTTTGGGTCGTTCAAACCTCCCTCACCCAGATAGGATTTTTCTGGCTACGACCCTGTTCCAAATAATTCTCAAATGAGTTTATATTGTAGGTGGACAAGTGTATAAAGTGCTTTATTTCTGAATTTATATATATTTGGAAGAACTCATAAACACCCTCACATAGATCGCTTGCTTATTTTGAGTGTCCTCATAGGAACTGAAATTTGTGGACAAAAATATAATTGAATATTAAATTTAATGAATGATGTATCTTTATTTTTAACATGTTGAAGAGTGCTTCTTAAAAAAAGGCAATTTTGCTTTAAAATATAGTAAAGAGAGAAACTAGTATTTAGCAAGCGATATGTATATATATGGAAGTGGGTATGAGATAGCTTCTCTAAAATTTCACCTGTATCCGCCTGGCCAGGGATCACTTGATCCAAATACTCACAAAATATGTTATAAGATACAAAATTAGGCTGCTTGATTTTATAATTTATGAATATTTTTAAATCTAAAACCTTCAATATCACATTTTAATAAAAGTGCCATGTCCTACTTTCAAAATAAATGGCTCATATATACATAATAAATAAATATATCTTCTTTGTTCTTTTTTAAATAGTCAAGTCATAACAGAATTCATTAAAAATCTTAAGAACGAGGATTTAAAAAGCTTCTAGCGAAAAAATAAAACATAGAGGCAGGATCCATCACCAGGCTGAAACGAAACAACATTAATTTAGAAAATTTGTTTAAAAAGAAAGAATTTACAATACAAAATGAAAATAAGAAACATTTTGATATGATGGAAATATTTATAAAATTAAAGCCCAAGGGCCAAGCCCAAAATCGTTGGAGCTAATTTTGAGAAAATCAAAAAAAATCTGAAAAGTAAATCAGTAAACTTTTTGGCCGATTTTGGCACCATGCCTAACTTAAATATAAAATTTCAATCCAGTAGCTCAATTCTTTAATGCTTACAATCGTTACACACAGACACGGGACCCACTTTTTTGGACTCAGGGAACCTCAAAACATATATATCCATCAAAATCTCGACATCGAATTTTTGACATGATCGCAATACTTTCTCTCTTTATGTTTCATTTTCGATATATTGGGCAAGAGAAAGTAAAAATAGAGGCGTACAGAGAACTCTGGCACGTTATAAAATAAATTCTTAATTTAGTTGCAAGCCGCCGCCTTTTATTTCATATTCTGGTCTTCGCATCCCATCTAATGTATTGCAATAGTATAAAATTTAAGTAGGTCGTGTGTATTAACTTACTCATTAGCAAATAATAATCGAGGATTTTAAGAGGGTAAATTTCTTTTAGAATTCTCTCCTCTTTATTTCATCTCAGTCATCTTTTGTGATTGTTTGAATTGGTCAATAAAGTAATTAATTTGTCTTCGAGGATCAGGCTGTGTGATTAACGGACACTAAAAACAAAAAATATAATAAAATAACAAAATAAATATTTCCAAGGTCGCTTTACTAACTTGACACATTCTTCGAATTTCAAGGGCAGTTTCTATTAATTGTTCCATTTCTAAATGTCGGGTTTCATTATTTGGATGAGTAGAAAGCCATTCAGGCATTTTTTCTTTATCTTCTAATAAATCTTTTAAAGTGAGTTTTCCCCAAAATGCACTTGCTTCTCGAACATCTGCACAAGCCTGAAAAAGTATTATATTTTTGTGTTTATTAAAGCTTTTGTGGTTTGAAATAATATTAGAAGAATTTTTAATTATAGACCACATTTTTGTATTAAATATTTATTAAAAATATATAAATACTGTACAACGTTTCAACTGCTTATTCTGAAGCCGTTATCAAGTACTGTGCACTTGCTTGATAACGGCTGCAGAATAAGCAGTTGAAACGTTGTACAGTATTTATATATTTTTAATAAATATTTAATACAAAAATGTGGTCTATAATTAAAAATTCTCCTAATATTATATTTTTAATATATATAAAATTTATTAAAAATGATTCAAGAAGGCCAAAGATCATCAAGAACAATCTTTGGCTTAGCGAGGAATGTATTGATAAATATAGCAAGTAATGATGATGATGAACTGGCCATCGATTTGTGTATAGTAAATTCTGTTGAACATTGTTGTGTATTTAAAAAATAGCTATAATAATAATTATATATTAATTATTATTTAAAGATTTTAATGAGAGAATTCAGTAAGAAATTTTTTCTCATTTATTGGATTACTCCTCAGCTGAAACAAATGAGAAAATTAAAGTTACGAGTAAATAATTTCTGATATCTATACTGTATATTTGAATAAGATATTAATATTCAAATACTGTATACTGTATAGATCTCGAAAAATAATTAACTGTAATTTTTTCATTATTAATCCTGCGACTAGTGATTAAGCGTTTAGCTGCTTACAGTAGGGTATTAGAGCAGACCAAGATGTCTGTCCAGGTTTATGAAGCTGCTACCACGTAAAAAAATTTTCTTTAAAGGCTTCACACTTTTAATTCTCCGGGTAGAGAAATGCAATGCCAGGGAATATGAGTATTTGTTGGTGTTGGTCGAGGGTCCGGTGGCCTGGTGCAAAAGGTAGCTAAGCACACTGATTGATGCTGGAGATCCTGAGTTCGTTTTCTGAGTACCATGGGAATTTTGGCCCACCAGGAAAAAACATACAAAAAGTTAAATGAAAAAATCACTATCTGCATTTTCTCATTAAGATCTTTTAATAAAATTTTTTTATTTTTTTTTTAAAAATTTTTCGCGGGCGGAGAAGGGGGGGAAAACCCCCCCCCTCCAACCCTTTTTTTTGCAAATTTTTTCCCCCCCCCCCCCTCCTCCCCCCCCCCCCCAACATTTTTTTTGGGGGAAAACAAGCAAAAAAGTGTAAAAAATATTTTTTTTTAAACAGAGAGTAGAGGTGAAGGGGTTTTGTGTGCAAGAAAAAAAAAAAAAAAAATTTTTCCCCATTTTAACCACCAAATTTTTTTTTTTTTTGGAGGAGGAAGAAAAAAGAATGTGAGAGACGCCAATCAAAGCCAGTTTATTCTTCTCCAAAATTATTTTATTTGTTTAATATTCACCTTTGCAGCCATTGAAAGACCTAAAACATCTGCTTCTTTTTCTAGTTGACGACTAAACGGCAAAGTTAAAGCCAAAAGGTGAGCCTTGGAAGCTATATACGATGAAGCAAAAGCTCCAATGTCGGGGAAAATAGACCAAAACACAAGCAGCGGCAAGATGAAAAGCCATTGTTGAAACGTCTCTTTGCTTATTCGTTCCGCCTGGAAACCAAAAAAAGTGAGTAAAATTATACATTTTGTAAATTTCCTAGAAGGTAAACTTAAAATATGTTCCATTAATCTAAATCTTAAATAATAAATATGTTATGATATAATTCATGTATGTGAAATTATTGATATTACTTACAATATGATCGAGAAAGTCGTGAGCTAATTCATGGGCAAGAATAATGGCAAGTTGATCCATATTATTGCAATACTTTACAATGCCTGTTGCGATAACAATGTAGCCATTCTAGAATTTTAAACAAATAATAAAACAAAGATTTAATCTCTTGTTAATTAATAAGGATTTTAAATTTTTGATTAATTTGATTTTAAATATTTTATTTTTTGGGTAATAAATGTCTAATAAAGTATACTTACAGGTGTAACAAAAGCATTTTCATGATTTATATCATCCACAACTAAAAGAGTATATTTTTTTTTATTTAATTCGGGATTTGCTTTCAGTAAAGTATCAAGAACTCCGGCAATCATTTTATATAATGGATGATTAGTCGGTAAAAATGTTGATGACGTTTTAATCTGAAAATAAATAAAAATTAGCAAATAAATTTAGATTAAGGGCCATTCTACACGAGTGTTTTTGACGCGTTTTGAATGCTTTGAAAAAGCTCGAAAGTTTTGCCCATTCTACACGAGCGTTTTTGACGCATTTCTAACGCCTTCAAAACGCTGGGATAAGTTACATATTTTCCATGAGATTATTATATATAGATTAATTAATTAGAATTTTTGGGAAAACCCTTCACTTTTAAAAATAATTAAATGTTTGGCCACATTTCTCAAGATTTAATATAAAAATCAAAAGGTTTATAGGAAAATTTAAAATAAATACCGTTATAACTTCTTCTTCCCCTAAAATATTCATTTGTTCTTCATTGAATATTATAAATTGTTTTCTCTTTATGATGGGATTTTCTTTAAGATGATATTGATAATAAAAAATTATTGAAAGAGCTAGAGCTACCAAAGAACCTGAAAATAAAATTAAAAGATGACTTTCAAGCTTCAAATGAACTTCCTCAGGAACAAAATCTCATATTTATATTTCAATAGTCATCTTCATTTGAATAGGAAATTATTTCTCATTGATATAATGTTAGAGAAAGAAGGCCTTGATATTTTTATTTATGAAATCTGACTTAGATCCCAAGCTCCAAAGATGCAAGTTTGACAGAATGACAGACGCCAAATCACTTCTTCCCAATGAGGGCAATTTCCTCTATAATTTAGAAAATAGCAATTTCGAGTTCCTAAGTTAACATTCATGAACGTGAAGAATATGAGTTTCCGTCACGCGAGGGTCTCATTTTATTTTATCAAAGAGTTTAACAAGTTTTAAATAATTTTTTAGAATTACTTATTATTTAAGTACAATCAATCACTTATTTATGAAACACAATAAAATTAAGAAAAATTCCCTTAAAAAAATTTATTGAAATGAAAATTCAATGAAAGGGACTCAACATTATCTTTAAAGGATAGATACAAATCGTGTTTATAAATAATGAATTGAATGTACTTCAATATGAAAAAATAAAACTTTTGTAATCATTAATGGCTTTACATTCAGAGCATTCATGCCATATACGATACACTAATCTAATATATATATATTACAGAACACTTATCTATTGCATATACCTTCCAGTACATATATATATATATATATATATATATGAGGTGAGTAGAAAAAGAAACAGAACTTTTGCTGTATCAGCTTTATTCCTTATTGTACAACATTGTAAGCACCGTCCCCTTCAAAATGGTCCTCTCTACTGGGAAATCACGGTCCCCATCGTTTCTTCTATTTTTGGAACCCATTCTACAGAACAGCGCGGAGGCTTCTCGTCGCATTTTCCTATATCTCCTCTATGGTTTGGAAACGGCGGCCTTTCAGTTTAGCAAACAGGAAAAAGTCTGCTAGGGAGAATACGGTGGATGGGGCACAACGGGAATGTGGTGTTTTGCTAGATAGCTGCAGACAAGGAGTGACGCGTGAGCTGGCCCACTGTAATGTTGCAACATCCAACTGTGGTTTTCCCACAATTCATGCCTCTTCCTGGGCACTGCATCCTTTTCCTGATTTTCCTGTTTCCCCAACTGAAAAACACGTAGAAAGGACGCCATTTCCAAACCATAGAGGTGATATAGGACAATATGATGAGAAACCTGCGCCCACAAAATGTGTTCCAGGAAGCGTTCCAAAAATGGAATAAAAGATGGGAACGGTGTATTGCCAGTGGAGGGGACTATTTTGAAGGCTACAGTGCTTAAAATGTTGTATAATAAGCATTAGAGTAATAGAGCTGATAGTGGGAAAAGTTCGAATTCTTTTTGGTCACATCTCGTATATAAATAAAACAACAAATATATATATGTATAGTATATATATCCTGGATTTACGATATAGTTTCGATTCAATATTTCCGTGATTCTTGTGTAAATTTCACTTATTTGTTAGAATAAGTAATTCAATTGAAGAATGACTATTGAAATACGAGTTTCAATCTTGTAGGAGCTCCTTGTTCCTTTGGATTTCTCGGTTTTCACTCAACAATCTCTTGAAATTATGATAACAATATCTTACCAATAATTCTTGATTTATACGGCTTCACTTTAGTTTCAACAAATTCCTCTTTTTGATCTTGAGGCATGCCTCGCCACCATTTCCTGATCCTCCGGCCAAAAATTACGGATGAAATTTGGGCAGATAATCTTAGAAGAATTAGTACAACCGGAGGCAGGGCATTGCGTTGATTACTTGTATGAAATTGATGAGATTGATTCAATTGCTTCAAAAGGCAATTTGTTCTTGCTGGCTTTAGATAAGAAATTCGTCTTTCATATACTTGATTATTTATTGATCTTAATGAGTTCGTTCCCAACACAAACGGTTTTAAATATATCGCTCTACGATATATACAGTATGTCCTCGTTATAAACATATTTTGTGTTATTATAAACCTAATAGTAAAATAAATAGCAAAAAACCATATCGTTCAAATTGAATTATTAAAGTATATCCTAAGGCAACATTAAGTACGAATTTAAGCACTCGTTTCTTACAAAATATATTAATAAAAGCGAGCCAAATTGGAGGATTAGGTTTTATCACTATTGCAGACACCACTGATTTTTTATAAGCATCTATAATTAATCTAGGAAAAACGTCCATTTTAGTTATGTAATTAAATGGCACCTTCTATATTAAATTTAAACTATTGTCGGTTGTTTTTATAATTATTTTGTTTTAAAGAAGATTAAAGAGAAAGTCAAAATTAAAAAAATAAAAATAAATAAACGTCAATTTTTGTTCGGATTTTGTCGATTCTTTTCGGGTTTTCACTGAAAAGTGGCAAATTTAAATTTTTCAATTAATTAATATCAAAAATTGAAATCTCAACTTTTTTCTGAATGTTAATATTTATTTTGTAAAATTTTTTTTATTTTCACGTAATATACTATGACATTTGATCTAACTATTATAATAGAGCAAGAAGCCAAAAATGAATTTTTGATATTTTAAAAAACTTTTTTTTTTTAAAAAACAGGGGTTGAAAAATTTAAAAATTTTAGAACAAAAACCATAAAATCCTCGAACTTTGAATTGGGCTAAAGTAGTTAACTAGTGAACACTGAAAACTTGTCACATGTCAAATAAATTACTTCAACAATATATATAGGCTTATACGTATATATATATTCAAATCTCATGTACAAGGTAGATAAATTCTTGGTTAAATAAAAGATGACAAATATAATTTTTCATATATATATATATATATATATATTTTTTTCTTTATTTCAAAGCGTTTAGAGGCTAACTAGTTTGCGCAAAATCACTTGTTTCGGCGAAATAACGCCTTCATCTTGAAATCTTGAAATAAAGAAAAATATATATATATATATATATATATATAAATGAAAAATTATATTTGTCATCTTTTATTTAACCAAGAATTTATCTACCTTGCATGAGATTTATGGGATTATGAAAATACAGCTCAAGCAGAGTTACATCAATTCTCGAAGGTTTTCTTTGAAGCTTGCAAGGTGGACGTGCAGATTATTTAAATAATTTTAAACAGCTAATAAAAATTTCTGAAAAATAATTGTTTAAAATTATTTTAAAAATCTGCACCAAGGGGTATCCTTTAAAAAAAAAAAAACAGATAAAATTTAGTAATATCAAAAATAACAATATTATTTGGTTCTTAAACTAACTCCGCACTTTAGTCAGCTTTTAGGAAACCAATTATTCTAAAGTTTGTTTTTATAATTTTAGGAAAAAAATTTCCATTCCTCTTCTAGCTCTGACTGAAATTCTTCTCTATTCATTGGTATTTTTTAATTTGGTTTTGATCCATTTTTTTTCTTTAGATAAGTTAATTTCCTCTTCTTGACTCTCTTAATAAATCAAATTTTGTCTTGTTTTTTAGTAAAATCACTGTTTTTATTAAACTTTAAAATTAATTGGGTGCTTGAGCTATAAACTATTGAAAGAGGAAGAAAAATTTTTAAAAATAAAAAAAAAGATAATTTTGTACTGCAAGAATAACAAAATGTTTTTTATTTAAAAATGTTTTGTTTTAAACCACAAGACGCTTGTACAGTGAGGGACAATATTAAGTCCCATCCATGCGTTTTCTACTTGTGATTATTTCATTGTTTTTTATAAAAGAAAATGAAAATCTTTAATTTACTAGGTTTGAACCATGAGAGTTTCCATTAAAAAAATATACAATGTTTTTGTTAAAAACAATGAAATAATCACAAGTAGAAAACGCATGGATGGGACTTAATATTGTCCCTCACTGTACATGGATGCGTGATTGTTTCGAATATTGCTCTTGGAACATAAATTAAAGATTTTACACATATGTTTATAACATGTGGAAAGACTATATTTTAATAATCATCTTTTATTACTCTTTTAACTTTTAAATTAGTTGTTAAATTATCTAAAGCCTTATAATACCAAGATGTATCTAACTTATATTTTACACAGTCCCACATAAAATGTGTGGGCGAATTCGTTTCTCCATTTTCAAAAATTAAATTGCGACTAATTTGAAGTCCTAATTTAGAAGCAATGAGTCCGATTCCACCTAGTCTAGGAGGTCCAGGGTGATAAAGACGGCCGCTTTCTGGACAATTAAAAATTGCCGACGGCTCGAACTCTTCCATAAGTAAATTACCAGCATGTCCATATTGTATTTGGTAATTTTCATCATCTTTTACTATATGAGTAAATACGATAGGCAAATCATCACATCTGACAAAATTGTGTTCATTTCCACATGGGGATAAATAAGGGAAATCATCTTGATAACGTCCGCTGTTATTTACTTTTAATCTTTTGAAAAAGAACCGAAGAAATTGTTTGTCTGAAAAATACAAGGAAAACCAAAATTAATTTATACAAAACTGATTAGTATCTAATTTAATCAATAACAGCATGTTAGATGAATTTTGTGATTTCGAAAAAAAGTCAAGTGTATATGAAGAAATTAGTTCAGTAAGAACCATATATTTGGCCATAGGAAAAATCATTTTGAAATCGAAAAATTTGAAAATATACTTTTGAGGCTCTGGCTCCATTTTGTATTCTACTAGGCGAAAAGGAACTATTAGACTTAGAAGAAACATGACTTTTCTAAAACTACACGGGTGGAGAGTGGAATTTTGAACAAAAAAGAACCTTTGGAATTGCCACCACCATGGCCGAATTAGATCTAAACCTGGAACACATTTTCTTTCAAAAATTCTAAAGAAGAAACATCAAAACAAATGGGGACTCTAATTGTCCAGTAGCCATTCAGGTTTAAAAAATCTTAGAAGATTATGATTTTGTTATGACATTGTATTCTTCAACCATGGCTGATAATCAAAAGGTTTTGTTGAAGGAAGGGCAGAGGCACCAAAAAAATTATTCTGACTGCTGCACAATTTTCGGAGACGTTTCGGTGCATTTATTAGTGCTCCATCATCAGTCTTTCAATTAAGCAGTAATTTAATTTAAGCACTAATAAATGCCCCGAAACGTCTCCGAAAAAATTGTTGTAGCATTCAGAAGAATTTATTTTTTTGACTGCCTCTGCCCTTGCTCTCAACGTTATCATAACAAAATGTAAGAAAATGTTTTGTTTTGTATTTGCGGCTATTTTCCACTCTATGTCTAATTGTCACTTCTGCTAATTCGAATGATTGACTGGAGAATAGAAAATAACGTTATTAAAGAACATAAGAAATTGTAATTTTTGTTAAACTATTGAAACAAAAATAATTAAGACAAATATCATCAAAATTTAATAACAGGTTGTTCCCCAGCTCAAAACATTTGAAAAATTATAAATTTGAGATGGGAATATATATGTATATATATATTTTAAATTTTTCGAGGACGAAAAATATGGTTAGTATTAAAGTCAGACCTTTAATATTTATGTGATTCAACCCAAATTTATAAAGTATTTTTCTTTCTTGTTAATAATTTATATTTACCTTTAAAACAAGATGTGAAATTTTTCATTTTCGAATCATCAAGAAATAACTAGAAGTAAAAATAAAAATACATTTAGGCCTTATAAGATAGTGAATATAAATTGTTTTTTTATTAAATTTTTATAATTTACCATTCCTTGATGATCGATGTAATAGAAATATTCCCTAGTGTTTGGTTCTGGTGCTTGTCCTTGAACATAACTGATAATTCTTCTGCTGATGTTAATTTGAAAAGATTTTGATATTATATTCCGGAATATCATTTCTTATTATTTTATATTATGTTTTCACTTCAAAAATATTTATAATTGTGATTTATATATCCATTTATTAGATCATTGAAGAATAATTTTAGAATTGTTAAAAATAATCAGAGTTGAAATGTCATGTTTTGATATTTAATTCAAGTTTATTTTGACATTTAAAATCCAACTCAGATACCAAGTGGCAAAATGTTGGCGGGAAGTTTTAAATACTTTATAAAGATAATGTAAAAAAAAAATTTTAAGAATGAAATGATATTTTTTTAAGTGCTAGAATTGATATTATATTTTTGCGCCTATATAAATGTTATATCTATCATTTTTATTACGTACAGTTAACGCCAAAGTAAAGTCCCACCCAAGCCTTTTCTACTAGTGATTATTTCATTGTTTTTATAAAAGAAAATGAAATCTTTATTGGAAATTTTCTGGGTTTGAACCATGAAAGTTTCCATTAAAAAATATATAATATTTTTTTAAAAACAATGAAATAATTACAAGTAGAAAACGCATGGGTGGGACTTAATTTGTCCCACACTGTACAAGTTCACAAAATTTAACTCTAAGGGCCCCCCCTTACATGTTGTGGAAATTCTCGTGAGAATATCCGTACAGTGCAAACTTTCAAATTTGTGTGGTAGAAAAGAAAAGTTCACGAAAATTAAATTTTATCACGAAAGAGCTTTTCTTTGTTCTATAAGTTTTTCACGTCATTTCGGAATGTCTTTGACGGAGAGTTTATTGAGGTATTCCCGAAGGTCTAGAGGCTTTGCACTAGTTTTTGTGTACGGACAGAAGACCGAGGGTTGACAAGTATTTATATATATAAAAATATTTAAAAAATTAAATTTACTAGATTAAATTTTTAAAACAATTTATAATAATAAAAAATTTTATTGTAAAGTGGAATAACTTATTAATAAACATTAAATTTATACACCATTTGAAATCTCCAAAAGATATTGAAAAAAAAAAATTCAATATAAATTTTAAAGAAAAGGAACTTAAAAAATAATTAACTATATATACTGTATATATATATACACGGTATATCCTATTAAGTATTTCTTAAAATATAAAAATATACAAATTTTGAATTATCCTATCTAAAAATAAATAGTTTATACAAAAGTTTGGAATTGAAGTGAGAACTTAATAAAAGAATCAACTTTATATTTTTACATAACTTTGAAATCATGTCCAAAATTAGCAGCTAAGAGGCTGCAAAAATTTTCGTCAAAGTCCAAGAAATGCACAGGCAAGAAAAGTAAGAAACAGTGTCACAATTATTAGAACAATGGCCATCCAAGCAGGCAGAGACCCTGAAACAAATGACAGAATTCTAATTAGATTTGATAAATTTGCAATTTTATCTTAAATAAAAAAAGGACTTTTTATTAGGAATGAAAGTTGGAAGAAAATGTAGCCAAAATTTTTTTCTTTAAAAATATATATTTCAACAGCTGACGTTTCGGCTTTGGTTAAACCCATCCTCCGAGCTGCTGTTTGTCATCATATACATAAGCTTATATTTTGAATATGTATATGATGACCAACAGCAGCTCGGAGGATGGCTTTAACCAAAGCCGAAACGTCAGCTGTTGAAATATATATTTTTAAAGAAAAATTTTGGCTGCATTTTCTTCCAACTTTCATTCCTAATACAAATTCCACCAGCCATAAAATACCCTTATACTAAAGGACTTTAGATTCCTAAAAATACTTTAAACATAAAAAAGGATATGCCTTTTTCTAAATTAGTACCCTGCAACAGCTATACTGTATATATACAATCAAAGTATATACCTCTATAAGGCAATGTATGTATACAAATCCGATTATCAACGGAAATGCTGAGCACAGCTGCCTCGGCACGACTTGTTACTGGTGGGCCATCTAAATCCGAAGAAGGAAGAAATTCAACTCCGGTGACAAACATGGAATGTGCTCCTGGGACATGGATCACTCTCTAAAAACGAATAAAATAAATTAATTAGCCCGGCATTAATGAATTTTATTTATAAATGAATTTTACAAACTTACTTGAAGAGAAAAAGCTATATGAATAGAAACACTTCCAGAAAACATTGTACCAACTGCTACAAATTTTCCATCGGACGAGACAGCCAGAGCACTTATTGATTCATTATAGGAATAATTCTGAAAAAGATATAATTAAGTAAAATACTGTTTCTTTTTTTTAGTATATATATATTTTTAGATGTCTAAAATTTTTTGAAGTATATTATAAATATACTGTATATACACTGCTAGAAGAAATTACCGCACCAATAGATAAAATCATAATAATAATTAGTTTCGGGTTGTCCGAGATGAAGATCTACCGCAATTTCACGATAGTACAGGAAATAGTATATATTTAAAATTTCAAAAATTAAGAGCCGTTTTTGATAAATGATGTGCTTTAGATATATTTAAAAAAAAAACGTATAATGCTCGTTTAAAATAGTGTAAGATGTATAACTATCAATATATAATAAAATTACCAATTTCATTTTATAATAATCAAATATATCTATATATCTATCTTCTTTTTGTGATAAAAAATAAAAAACCCAATGAATTAATACTACACACTAATGAAGTGAAACTTGAACGCACATTTCATAGAGATCAGTTCAAATAATTTTCAATGTGTAGAGAATTATTAATTTGTTTTCGAGTTATAAATGTGTTGAGATATTTCCCCTTTTTTTTTTTGTGTGGGGTGGGTTCCCTTGGGCAATAAAATGCCAATTTACTGGATGAACCCTCCCTCTCTACAACTGGAGTGCAGCGTTTCGTAAAGGTTTGAAGAGCATCAATCGAATAGTGGGCAAAGAAGTTTCACTTCTGGATAAACCACAATACCTTTTTCAACGATCCTTCAGTAGGATCCCAAAGCTGAAGATAAGAAGTTTGTTTTCCGACGCGACTCGCAGGGTTGGCTATCATAAATAACCGTGGAGAAACGACAGCTGATGTTCCTTCTCCTAAACCGAACCGGCAACGTTTATGAAGATATTTGACTGATCCTTCGCTTCCTTCCCATCGGAGTCCACGGATGCATTTTCCCGAAGTTGTACCCCAAATAGACGATTCACCATCTTTCGCCACGCTCACCAACTATACACAATAAATGCTACATTTGTAGATCAAAATCTTCTTTGCCTAGAAAAAAAATTAGATTAAATTGGAAAATTCAGCAAAAGTTTGCTAACCATTTCTAAAAGGATGAATTAAGATTATTTTGAGAAAAATTTCTGCTCACCTATATCCAATAACATAGAGCAAATCAGGATGAAAATGTAAAATTATGTAAATTTATTAATTAATTAAATAAATATTACTCAAATGATTTTTTTTAAGGTCTTTTTCGGCATCTAAGGCCATTTAGACCCCATCCCTATTTATTTCAAATGATTTGTAGTCAAATCAAATGAAATAAATTTTTCACGTCTGGGATGGGAGCCGAACCCAGGACCCCGGCGCGAGAAGCTAGTGTCTTCTCTCTCAGCTGCGGGTCAAGGGCAAAGCTATTAATAATAACAATAGAAATAGTTAGGAGCGGGAAGCAAGGAAAATAGCCTCTACGAATTGAAACACCCAGTATTGGAGCTTTTGCTTATTTTCCTGGCTGCCAGGACCTTGTATTGTTAAAATACAACATCCAGGATAGGCCCTATCGAATGAGAATTCCAATAAATTCTTTTATGGAAGAGGACTCTAACTGGTTTTGCTGACATCCTTTTATTTATCTTGGAATTTAAATAGATCTTATTTTTTCTAAGCTTATATATATTATATATACAGATATATTAACATATACCATGGGGAACATAAACATTTGCACCCTAACAGGTTTGCAAGACGCCTACTAGTTAGGCAGCCCAATCGACTCACCACTACATATGCAGTCTGTGTGAATTTACCTGAGCTAGGGTTCTGAGGGTATTTTATGAAGAAGCCATAAACCATCCCTTTGGAAAATAGATAGATTTTAAATAAAAATTTGCGAATTCCTCTCTCTATCTCGCAATGCAAGTAGCCAGATCGGTGAAATTTAGTAAATAATTCTTACCCTAAAATTGTATATCTGTTTCAAATTTTGGAGTAATTACAATACTTCAACCGGAAGTAGTTAGTATATTACCGAAGATTATAAAAATTACCTTTTAAAAATATTTTAATCTGGTTATTAATTTTGAAAGTGGCCTAATTCCATTCTTGGTAAGAAGGGTTTGAAAGTTTTATAAACATATACCATACATTTAAATAGCTGGGCAACAAATTAATAGGCCAGAATCGATAGCAAAGAATTGAAATATATTTTCACCACTTTGCTACTCAAAAGAGAAGTGCATTTCTTTCTCACTTTCTTTACTAAAAATATTACATTTTTAAAATACTTCTATAATCTTAGGTAAAGTAGGCCTACTTCCGGTTTAAGTATTTACTACAAAATTTGAAACAGATCTCCAATTTTAGGACAAGAATTATTTATTAGCCCGGGAGCCGTGGCTCAGTGGGAAGACATTAGCTTCTCGCACCGGAGTCCCGGGGTTCGCTTCCCATCCCAAGCGAGAAAAATTTATTTCATTTGATTTGACTACAAATCATTTGAAATAAATAGGGATGGGGTCTAAATGGCCTTAGATGCCGAGAAGGACCTTCCAAAAAAAAAAAAAAAAAAAAAAAAAAAAAAAAAATTATTTATTAAATTTCATCGATCTGGCTTCTTGCATTGCGAGATAGAAAGAATTCGCAAATTTTTACTTTCTCTTATTTTATTTAAATTTTATCTATTGTCTGAACATGCCACATTCTATGTTGTAAGACCTCTCGTAACAAAAATCAGAAATAACAGTTTTTTTTTTTAAGAATATAAATAAGAATATTTTAACGCCCCGAGATATTATTACCTGGTATAAAGGTCTATAGATATCGGAAAAATTTTACTAAAAATTGGGACACAAGTTTCGTTCAAATTGTGAAATAAGTTAATTTTTTCCAAATAAGAAGATAAGATTAATTAAAATGTTGAAATTCTATTAATTTGAGATCAAATTCATTTGATATGAAAAGACTACGCTATATCGCTATATAGATTGTTCAAAAGGGTTGGTTTATGGTCTATCATAAAAGACCCTCAGAACCCTAGCTCAGGTAAATTCACACAGACACTGCATATGTAGTGGTGAGTCGATTGGGCTGCCTAACTAGTAGGCGTCTTGCAAACCTGTTAGGGTGCAAATGTTTATGTTCCCCATGGTATATGCGTTAATATAGAGAAAGTAGTGGATTCATGTCATCCTACTCATATCTATATATATATATACAGTAGAGTCTTGCCCCTAATCCGGCCTAAACGGGACAGGCTATATGTCGGATTCTGAAAATGTCAAATTACCCGGAAACAAATAATGCAAAATTTAATATTTTATTTTATTTCACTTTAAAATATTAATGAATTTATAATGTACATAGTCCCAATATAAAATTTATATCTATTACTATATAATGCCTAGATATTTATCTCTTGAAAAAATCTGTAATGACACTTTGTTTTTCTTAAATTATTCCTTTTTTTTAGCTTTATTTATTTGGAAAAAATTTAAGAAGTGATTTTTTAACTCTTGGATTAGCCGGTACGCCGGAGTATCGAAATCCTGATTAGCAAGATTCTACTGTATATAGAGGCTTACGTATATATATAGATATTATATATTCGGAAGAGAAGTTGCTGTTGATGTTATGGGATGGAAAAGAACAAGTACAGGTGCAGCAAATGAAGAGAGCCTTTGGATGCTAAATGCCGAAAAAGGAGACGTTTCGGACAAAATTTATTTGTCCATCTTCCGCCCTCGTTGGCTTATATGTTAATTAGGCACAAGTTGTCATTGTTGTTTTGGCACGAATTTAAAGTGCGCATGTATATTTTTATAAAAATAGGCGAGTGTCAATGTTTCGTGAGTGTCTATAAGATAGTGTCTATAAGATATCTTATAGACACTCACGAAACATTGACACTCGCCTATTTTTATAGTGGATATACATGCGCACAAATTCGTGCCAAAACAACAATGACAACTTTGTGCCTAATTAATTTATAAGACAACGTGGATTGAAGATGGACAAATAAATTTTGTCAGAAACGTCTCCTTTTTCGGCATTTAGCATCCAAAAGGCTCTCTTCATTTGCTGCACCTGTACTTGTTCTTTTCCATCCCTATAGATATTATATTTAACTCAATGTTGCACAAATGGTGGTGACAAATCATTATTACCTCAGGACAATGGAGTAGGGGTGTTCTTATTTCTTTAAAATGTGTTGCATTCATAAATAGTGCGGATTAAGGGAGGCCTTTCAGTAGGAAGTCCATTTGTCCCGGATTCTAGCTCCGCGTCCCGCCTAGATACATGTCCTCATTTCCCTTGTTTGAATTTTCTTATGCTTTAAATAAAAAGTGTTTATCGTATTTGTCTAATTTTTTATTTTTCTCGCAAATTATTCTTCCTACCGGGTTCAATACTCAGTAACAAAAATGTGAACAGTCTTCGTAATTTTAAGACTAAGTGAGCCAATATATATATATATATATATATAATTATTATTTCCGTTGGCCTATAAGTAACAATGTTTGTTTCCTCATTAATATATTTGTTTTCTGAGCTCTGTTATCTATTCAAGAGACTTGATGATTATAATGCACGTAGAAATAATCGAAAAATGCAAATTAATTTTTTTTTTACTAAAAGGTATCTTTTAAAAACAAAGTTTTTTTTCTTAATGATAACAACTACTTATAAAGTAGATCTGCTGATTTCGCAACGAGGCAGATAGAGAGGCAAGGAGAGATGAGTTATAAAAAGTACAATACCTGAAGTCTGTTTGAATACTATCTCCAGGAATAATGTTAAAAATTAATTTTTTTGTTTGAATATCAAATTTTTTATGATTATTTTCTGATTTATTGTTATTTTTTATTTCATTTTCTTCTTTATTCTTTTTCGTATCATTTTCTTGTTTATTCTTTTTTCTATCATTTTCTGGTTTACTTTTTGTATCATTTTCTTTTTCTGAATTTTTTCGATGTCTCACTTTCGTTTTATGCTCTAAAAATAAAATTGTTAGATAAGAACTTAATTAAAATGAGTTAAATTTAAATAAATATATTAACAAACCTGATAATTCTTCAATTTTTTCTCCTTCCTTGTTAGGATCAATTACTTTTGGACGAACATTATAGAGTTGGCAATGACTCTCTTGACCAGCAACGAGATATGTACGTTTTCCATCATTAAATGATGCACAATTCATCACAACCGATCCTCCAGTTTCATGTCTTAAAACCTCTTCAGCGATAAATCGTTCTCCAGTATGGGAGAGTTCAAAAATTTCCTAAATCAAAAAGAATCATAAATAATTAGACTGATTTTATTTAAGAGGAAAGAGACAAAAGAATACTATTCAATACTCAAGAATAATTAAAGTTGAAAATTACAAGGTGGACTAAAATAAAAATAAAAAGCTGGTTATTTGCTTCTAATAATCCTTGATCTTATGAAAAAAAATTTTTTTTGTTTAGTATTTAGTACGTTTTGATCATTCACTTGAGAGCAAAAAAAATCGGCCCACCTACTTTTCTAAAAGTTCACTTATTAAGGTTCTAAGATCTGATCGGACTAAAAAAGTTATCATGTTTTGTGGAATTTATTCCAGTTTAATAATAAAAATTTTTTGTTAAATTATATATAAAAATTTTTTTTATAAATGAAAAAATAATACAAACAAGCAAATTTGGTTATTTTAAGATAAAGAATAATTTCTTTATTTTTAAAGAATATCTGGCCGGGCTGCGTGGTAGCCACTTCATAGTTCGAAGATAAATCTTCACCATTTCTCCAGTGTGAAATTTTGCATTACCATGATTTTGCCCATAAAGTCAAGATACGGCATCACATTATTTTCAAGAACTTCCTGAAAGTACCTTATAGCCGTTAGACCTTTTGATTACCTGGATTAGCTCCCCCTTCAATTAAACCAAGATTTGTTTTTGGTTCCATTCATACCTAATCCATCGAAACGGACTGCCCTGGGTTATGCAACATTGACGATTTCGCTCTCCTGGACTTCAGCAGACTATTTGACTTTTATTATTGCCTTGGAGACTTATTCTTGATTCATCCGGAAAAAGAACGCGGCTCCACTGTTCAAGGGTCCAATCAACTTGCTCCTGAACAAATCTTAACCTTTCGATGACTTGTGATCAGTTTTGAGCCTGTTGCAGATCTATGCTCTTGTTCATGCAACCTTCCCGTGAGGGTACACGAACTCCGGACGTCCCTTAGTCGCAGATGTACTTAACTGTATTTAGAAGGAATGCGGTCTGTAATCAGTGTTATAAAACGACCATCTCGGTGTTTGTAGCTGTCTTCAAGATCCGGGGTGACGTTAAGTTCTAGTCTCGTTATATATACAGAAATTGTAACCATGTTAAGTCGGAATTAAAGTGTGCCTAATGGTCGTTCTCATATTAAATTAAATATATTTATTGCGATAAATTTTGAATAATAAAGAAATTATCCTTAATCTTAAAATAACAAAATTTGCTTATGTTCGTAATTTTGTCGTTATATCAAAAATGTGTATACTACTGGTCACGATTTTATAAATACAGTATAGATGGAGTGATCAAATTAAATTAATAAAAAAGAGGATGCAGCTAATAATAAAAAGTATCTATTTCTGTTGAATATATTCTTCTATTTCTGACGTGTACATGATGAAAGGTAGGTTAATTAAATTTAAAAATTAATTAAGACGTCAGATATTTAATATAATATAAAATTTAATCTCTTGGCGATCGATTTCGCTTACAAAGCATCCTCAGGCCAGCTGGAAGAATAATTATAATTAAAAAATTTGAATATAAATAAGTTTATACAAATTGTTTTTTGTTGCTGGACAAATACACAAATATATATATACATCAAAGAAAGATAGTTATATGATAAAACATTTTTTGAATTACGAAAGTAAAACAAACCCTGAGTTATTTCTATATATATCTTAGGATAAAGGTTTCTTGGAAGCAAGTTGCAATCGCTTTGTAAGCGAAATCGATCGCCAAGAGATTAAATTTTATATTATATTAAATATCTGACGTCTTAATTAATTTTTAAATTTAAATAACCTAGCTTTCCTATCTATTTCTATTCCGAAACCTTTAATTTATGTTCACTAAAGACATCTTCAGCCCTTTAAGAGTATATATATATATTATTAACATACAAAAATATTTGTCTTAATAAATTTTATAATTCATATGTATTTGTCAAAAGTATATTATATTAACAAATTATCATCAAGAGAGTATAAAAGAGCAAAGCCCTAATGATAAAATTGATCCAAAATATCATTTACAATACAAAATCTAAATTATTTTTAACTGCTCTAATCAATATCGAAAATATTTGTAATTATTTTAATATATTAATTATTTGATTATAGGTGATCGATACTTAATTTCTTCTAACATAGTAATCTCTAAATGACCTTTATAGCCGAAGTATAATTACATTTACATCTATTGACGATAAAGTGTTTATTTATGTAAGTTTGTTACTCTCAAAGTGAGTATTAAAGCTTCAACTTTTTTACATATTGGAGGTTCAATAGATTTCAAAATAAATAAAGAGATAATGCCCTCTTAAATAAATTCTTCTTTTGCTTCTACACAATCTTTCATAAATATTTAATTAATAGATAATTGTAAATATTTATTTATTTATGTTGTTTGAATAAAATACATACAAATCCGTTTGCAACTCCGGTCTTGGAAAGTCCTCCACCTCCAGCTACGATGACATGTCGACTTGTCAACATTTGAAGTGAATAAAGTGGAAAATTGACTCGGGCCAGGAGGCCTTCTTTATTTCTTCTTGAGGGTGCCATTGATTATTTAGTAAAATTATATTATAATTATGTTTATTAAAATAATATATTAGTTCCACGCAGGGGGGACAAGTCTATGGAAGAATTTGGAGTGCTTTTAGAGATATGGTTACTATGTTCAGAATGATCAAATGAGCTTTACGCCCCCGCTAGATGTGGTTAGTGTCGCCTGCTTTGGTCGCCGGAGCATGCGCACTAGGCACCAAGCCTCAAATAACTGACAAATAACAACACCCATATCCGCCATTTGTAAAAAAGTGTCAAAAACGTGAAAAGTGCTCCCTGACCAGAAGTAACCTCGATCGAAATTCTTCAAAAATCCAAAATCAGGTTGGTTTTTTATTTCATTCCTAATAATATTAAACAATATATATTTTTTTTAAATATATTTTTAATATATTGTAATTTTTTATAATTTAATTTAATGAAATAGAAATTTTTCCTTTGATTCACTGTTTTGGCATTTATAAAAATATTAATTTGTTTTTTGCAGCATTATCCTGAAGTAAAGATGCCGCGCTGCAAAAATGGGCTTCCAGGATCAGAGAATTGAGAAAATAAATAAAATAGCATGGCTTTTTTTACTGTAATAGCTGCCCAATTTCCCTTGACATTGAAAAGTCTTTGTAAAGTTCATAAGTATGCTCATTTACAAATGCTTTCACTTAATTTTAAATCTGAATTATATCCCAATACTGGTTGATATGACATCATGCCTTATTTTTTTCAAATTCTTTTTCATAACTATAGGCTATATATACTGTATATATATATATATATATTGGTCCAAATTTTGACTTTTTTGTCGACTCTAGTCCTAAATCGGTTACAAATATATAAAAAAAATATTTTGTCTTTTGTTAAATTATCATGTGTTTTTTTTTATATGTTAACATATATTTATATTTTTTGAATTGAATTTGTTCAGCACAAAAATAATGTTTACTTTCTTCATCATAATTTTAAATTTAATAAATATGTATATTTGCTTGAAACTCTATGCATTTTATTGGAAGTTGACTGGAAAAACTATTTTGTAATTATTATTATGTTTTTATTATTTGTTAACAAATATATTGTAAGCTTATATGTTTTAATTATAAATATATATGTTAACTTGGAACTTTTATGTTTTTTATTTATGCTGGAAAAAACCATTATACTTTTTATTTATCCTGGAGAAAAACCATTCAATAAAAATTTAATTCATTTGGGCGAGAACCATTAAGATTACCTTGGGTGAGAAACGATTAGAGAAATGGCTTTATTTATTCGGGAGAAAACCCATATTTCCTGGCGAAAAACCTTTTAGTTTTATATTTAAATTTGGCGCCAAAATATTAGTAATATTACACCCCCAAAAGGGGTCGCTGTATCGGCCTTTTTAAACACTCCATTTTTTTACTACGTGATGTCCCTTCCCGTTTATTCCCTGGTTCCACGTAAGTCAATAGACATTTGGTCTGAAGATAGCAACAATAAATGTTATTAACTATATCCAGGAGTTTATCCTAAAAAAACAAAAAAACTAAAAAAAATATATATATAAAATTAAAAAGTAAAACAGTCACAACCAAAATTCTCCTCCTGGAGATTTTGAATAAAAAAAGCAGGAGAAATTTATACAAAATTCATTTTTTTTTCCCGCTTAGCTCAAATCATTCGATTATGATTATGATGTAAAATCTATCGGTTAATCTTTTACCTGGATCTTTACTATAGACTCCAAGCCACCCAGAGCACAGATTAATTTTGATTAAAATTCATAAATCAATTATTTTTTAGATGCTCTTTAAAATGTATATTTTCATTTTGCCTTTGAAACCTTTTTAACATGTAAACCTATATATTGAAACTTGCAATGGACTTTAGAAATAGAGGGAACAAAATACACAAAATTTTTATTTTACTAAATTAAAGCCCATTTCATGCAGATTAAAAAAAAAAACTTCTTGAATATATCTCATTCCCTTTTGGAGATATTGGCTTTAGCGCTAAACCATGTTTGCGTTTTCAAAACTAAAAAAAAAATCAACAATATGAATTTTTTTTTTATATTTTAGAATTAATTTAGATTCGTGATATATTTTTTCTAATTCCTTATTGTTTAAAGAACCTACCAAAAAAATTTCATCTAGATTGGTGGTCAAATAAATAAATGAGAAATTATTTTCTCTTCCATGTCACATTTTGTTTGGCATTGTCCAAGACGCGGAAGGTGAAAAAATCAAAACTTTAAAGTGCCTTAACTCGAAAACTAAGTGAGATAGAAAATCGAAATTTGGTCCTGTTACTTATCTCTAGACATAAAACAAACATACCAAGTTTCATAAAAATCTAAGAATTTGGGTGAAAAAATTATTATTTTTTGGTTGATTTGACGTGGAATGACCCAAAAGTAAAATTAATAAGAATGGGATAATATTTATTTATATTTTGTTACCATGGCAACCATTTCTATAATCGGGATTCGACTGTATTAAATAAAAGCTTATTTTCAATTGTTCCACCAAAAAATCTGGTGTGACTGGCGCACAGCACACAACTTTCTCTTACCTTCGGTAATCGAAAGTTGTGTACTGTGCTAAAATTTCAACTTCCTAGCTCTTTCGTTCTTGAGATATTTTGTTCACAGACACACAGACAGACAGACACACAGACAGACCATGTCGCGAAACCACTTTTTGGATTCAGGGGACCTCAAAACGTGAAGATCCATCAAAATCTCGACATCGAATTTTTGACATGAATCAATATTTTCTCTCTATATATATTAAATATATATAGAGGTAGAGAAAGTAAAATAAAAGGGCCTCGTTCAAGGTCAAACAGAGAGGAATGAATTACCTATTTGGGAAAGCCAAGGGGGTATTTTTCTCATAGTCTTGAAATGCAAATACATGCATTTTATGTTAAATATAAGGTGGATTGTGTGGCACTTGGAAAAAACCACGGAGCCGTGACTTTTTTTAAGCAGATGACGGACGGACTTCCCATGAGAAGTCTGCAAAAGACAGTGAAGCGCTTCCGATTGGGAGACCCACGCCGTTCGTAAGACACATGTCGAAGGCATTGGGCCGAATCGGAAACGCTCTAAGGGCCCAGCAGGTCGCCTGCCTGTTCGAGTTACCAAACTGAATTTATAAATTCTTAATTAATTTTGCCCATTACTTCCTTGTTTTTTTTTCTTCTTTTAAACCACCTTGCTCTTCTTGTCCATTTAATATACAACTAGACTAGTAAAAATATTTTGGATTTTTACATAATACGTCTACGGTCGTAGGGAAAATAATAATTACACAGAATAAAAAACTGGTTCAGGGAAAAATACGTTTTAATTCCTAGCACTTCCAATTTTTGAGTTATTAATTCTTAAAGTTACGATTTCTCCCATAAGAAATGTATAGAGAAATATTTATGTATTCTTTGCATTTGTATATTCTGTGAATGTAAACAAATCCTCAAGCAGGCACTGGTTTTTCTTAAATATGGAGAAATAACTTAACCTCTCAATTTGTTTATATTCATCACAATGTAAACAAATGTGGCCATTTTTTTATTAAATATAGAGAAATAACCATTATTAAAATGCTTAATGTCAAGAAAATCCACAGTGAGAGCGCCCCTTTGAATTTACTACTGTAAATTCCTTCCTACTTTTTCTTTTCTCTTCATCTTCAGGACTTTTTTCCAGGTTCGCACATTTTCTTGTTTATTCCTCCTCTGAGAGCTTCCAACCAGTCTATCTTCTCACCTTCGTCGGCTATTTGCTTCATTCCTGGGCACCTTGTCCTTACGCGATGCTCTTCCCTTTCCTCATGGCATAGGCGACAATTATTGTCTTATCTTCTTTCACCTTATTTCTCAATCTCCTTCTCGTTCCCTCTCCCTCCAAGATATGTTACTTTCACAAATCGTGTAAAAAAATCTGATGACGAGATTTTGATGGAAATACACGTTTTGACGTCTCCTGAATCCAAAAAAAAAGTGGTTTTTGTAACATGGTCTGTCTGTACTCACAGCTTTGTTTCCAAGAAAAGAGAAGAAAAAAAAGATTTTTTTTTCTCTCTACAAAGAAACAAAAAAGATTTCTGAAACATGTCTGTTTAGGTATTTTAAAGAAATTTTTCAATACAATACTAATAGATATTGAAAAAATCTGGTCGAACTCTTTCGGTAATTGAAGGTTGTATTCTGTGCTTGCAACCCCGGATTTTTTTTTTTTTTTGTGTCAAGACAGTAGATTAGAATTCAAGATGTAAACTAAAATTTATATCAAGTGGCTGTAAACTTTGAATTGGGTATAGGAGGCTTTGCAGCCAAGGAATTATTTAATTAATTAATTAATTAACCGTCGACGTTTCGGCCGCAAATCACGACCTTCCTCAGGACGATTTACGTCCGAAACGTCGACGGTTGATAATGAAATAAAAGTTTTTTTTTTTAATTCCTTGGCTGCAAAGTCTCCCTCCTATACCCAATTTAAAGTTTACAGTTATAAATTTTAGTTTACATCTTGAATTCTAATCTACTGTCTTGACACAAAAAAAAATCCGGGGTGGCAAGCACATAATACAACCTTCAATTACCGAAAGATTTTTTCAATATCTATTAGTATTGTATTGAAAGATTTCTTTAAAATACCTAAACAGATATGTTTCAGAAATCTTTTTTGTTTCTTGTTAACCTCCTCTCAAAAAACTTCACAAAATACAAAAAAAAAAGACTCTTTATTAATCTTGACTCAACAAAATACATGTTAATTACAGAAAAAATCAATAAACAATTAATCATAACAAAGTCTCAACAATCGCCCAATGATCCAACTCCCTTATCCCATGACGTCACCATCTCTTCTCTCTTTGTAGAGAGAAAAAAAAAAGATTTTTTGTTCTCTTTTCTTGGAATTTTGTTTGGAAAAGAAATTTCATAAAATTAAATTAAACTTACTTCCTTTTCTCGTATTGATATTATCAAAATAAAAAAATGATATTCGGATTTGCAACAGGTAGGTAAATTTGCCATTGTGATGGCCGTTACATTCCTCGTTTTTTTTTTTTTTTTTGGTTTTCTAGAAAACATATAATTTGAGAATAAGAAGAGGGCCTGGCCTTTTTGTCGGAGGTTCGTTGGTTGGGACTCTTTTATCTTGGGAGAGAGAGAGGGACAGCTGGGGGGAAGTTGACGCCTTGCGCTATTGTTAAGTGTGTCCCTTTAAATTTTAAAGCACCCCTTGGGCTGAGGGGAGGCACACACATATTCATACTCATACATCACATGACCAGTACCTAGACCCTTGAGAAGGGAGGAAAAAGGTTTCTTTAGAAATCGCCCAACAGCTACTTTCTTGCTTTCTTCTAACCAACCAGTCGCCATTTTTATTAACGATCATCTACGTTGTGTTTGTTATTAATTTTAATATTCATCTATCAAATCAGCCAGCCAACCAGCTAGTGTTTACTTACCAAGTAAGTCTAATTTCTTTAATTAATAAATATAAATTTCTTTTTGATAAATTTCTATTTGCTTCAAGTTAAGGTTATGATAGATAACAATCAAAATTTATTTAATAATTTAATTATTAAATGAAATATTATTGTAAACAAACAAAAAGATAACAAAAAAAAATAAATATTCTAACCTCCAATTTTTTTTAAACAAAGAAATTATTATTATTATTTATTTTTTATTTTTTAATTGAAATTGAAGAATTTTATTGTTCTATTAGAAATTAAGAGAGTTTAATTATTGATAATTGAGAATCACTTTTTAATTGAGAATAATTAAATTTTCTTTCATTTGATAGACATTTTCTTATGTTGGTACCTTATACGCGCCATTGTTCAAAAGTGGCTATATTGGTATATGTTGGCCCAATATTTGGTTGGAATAATTCTTTTTAATTTATAGAGGAAAATTAAAAAAAAAAAAAAAAAAATTAAATTAAAATCATTAGGTTATAAGTTTTCAATATTTATTAAAATTTAATATTTTTTAACATTTAATGTACATTTTGACACGTTGTAAAATCCGAAGTGAAGATAACATTTGAGTTTTGAAATTATGTGTTAAAAAATATTAATTTTTAATAAATATTGAAAACTTATAACCTAGTGTTTTTATGGTAATGGAGTCAGTTTGTAGCCAAATTTTCTTTTATTTAGATTTTCGCCCTCACGGCTGACGTTTCGGCCTGAAATCGAGGAAATCTTCAGAACTGAGAGGCAATAATCAAATGTGTGGATATTATAAAACACCAACAACATTCAGTATATGGCCTGCTCACATCAAAACGTTTTTATTTTAGAGAAAGCAAAACGTTTTGCTGTGAGCAGTTCACACGTTTTCATTTCCCTAAATGTAGTCTACTCACAGCAAAACGTTTTGCTTTCTCTAAAAAAAAAACATTTAGCTGTGAGCTGACCACACAGCGACAACATTCAACAAATAGTCTGCTCACAGCAAAACGTTTTTTTTTAGAGAAAGCAAAACGTTTTGCTGTGAGGTAGACCACTTATTGAATGTTGTCACCCTTTTATAATATCCATACATTTGATTTTTGCCAGCAGGCTCTGAAGATGGCCTAGATCTCAGGCCGAAACGTCAGCCGTGAGGGCAAAAATCTAAATCAGAGTTCACGGCACGGTTGGGAATAGCATTAAACACTAGGGGCACCTCTTCCTTGAATTAAACAAAAATTAAGTTTAACATGTACAGTGAGGGACAATATTGAGTCCCACCCAAACTTGTGATTATTTCATTGTTTTTTAAAAAAATATATATTTTTTAATGGAAACTTTCATGGTTCAAATCTAGAAAATTTCCAATAAAGATTTTCATTTTCTTTTATAAAAACAATAAAATAATCACAAGTAGAAAACGCAAGGGTGGGACTTAATATTGTCCCTCACTGTACATTTATTGAAACCTACACATAACATAAACTTTACTAAAGTCACTGAGTAAAAATACATGTTAGCTTACGTTTAGGGTAATTTTTGAACCTCTGAACCACTAAATAAAAGAGAATTTGCCTGCACAAGTCTTGTTGGACTCCATTTCCATTAAGGTTTCTTGATAAGACTTAGGAAATTATTTTATTTGTTTATAAAATTGAGAAAGATTTTGATTTCCCCCCGAAGCAGATGCTAACTTGACTGAATGAATGAATTATATGCAAGTTGTTCGCTTGGGGTGCATATTCTATTCTATCTGATCATTCATCTAGTTTTTTTTTTTTCACCTTGCTTGTTCAGGCTGCGTAAAGAAAAAAAAAAAAAGGTGGAGTTCACCCCTTTTGTTAGAGTAAAAGGGCGAAATATCTCGAGAAGCTATATTCATCTTGACTTAAAAGTTTTTTTTTATAACGTTAAAAACAAAAAAAATGGGCTAAATTTTTTTTTTCATTTTAGGCTTTAAAAAAAAACTCCAGGTTTTTTTTTTTAATCTGAATTAATTTCCTTCACAAATTGTATTTTAATTTATTAATATATTCTGATTGAATAAAAAATTTTCTAATCACGGCTTATTTTTCTGCCGATATCTGAGCACAGAACGCAACAATCACCGTCAATAATCACCAGTCACATCAATTGTTGAGTTAAATTAAAAAAAATTTAAATAATTTAAATGTAAATTTGAAAACTTCAAAATGCCAAGGGTCAAACTGAATGCAAAAAAGGCATCATCGATGGTTTAGGACTTGTGCAAATAAAATTGAACGACAAATTGGAAGATCGAAAACCGTAGTGCACAATTAAATCACTTTGAAAGGCAATTTCCTCATAAAATCGGGTCCAAGACGGCCAAAAGCAAAAACGATCGTGACAAACGGCGTGTTTTTCAGATGATTTCAATTCAACAAAATCTCTTATTGGATTTTAATCAAGACCAGTAAGTCACTCAACAATTTCCCGAGCACTAGAGCAAAATAATTTAGCGGAATATGTGAAAAGAAAAGCAGCACCAAATTTAAAAAAGAAAAATAGACTGAAATTTATGAGTAGGCCAGTCGCGTCCTTCTTCAGGACCTTGACGATCGATTGTAAGTAAGCCTATAGAGGGGGAAAAAAGTTATGGTAAGTGTTATTTATGTAGTGATCATAGGTCCTGAGGGAGGACGCGACTGGTGTCCGAAAAGTCGACAATCAAATAAAAAAGTAGGAAAGAATTTACAGTAGTAAATTCAAAGGGGCGCTGTGGATTTTCTTGACATTAAACATTTTAATAATAGTTATTTCTCCATATTTAAGAAAAAAATGGCCACATTTGTTTACATTCTGATGAAAATAATAAACAAATTGAGAGGTTAAAAGAGGTTAAGTTATTTCTCCATATTTAAGAAAATCCAGTGCCTGCTTGAGGATTTGTTTGCATTCATAGAATATAAAAATTCAAAGAATACATAAATATTTCTCTATATACATTTCCTATGGGAGAAATCGTAACTTTAAGAATTAATAACTCAAAAATTGGAAGTTCTAGGGACCAAAACGTATTTTTTCCTGTACCAGTTTTTTATGCTGAATACGTATATGTAATTATTATTTTCCTACGACTTTTAGTTCAGGCCGTACTTTTTATACGTACAGACAGACACCGGAGTCTCTGCATAAGCTCTCCCCCCCCTTAGTACTACGTACAGTGAGAGTTAAAAAAATCTTATAAAAATTGATTTTGTTTTTCCTGGCTGCCATCCGCTATCCATATATTTAAAAAAAGCTCTTAGAGTTTCTGAGATATTTTGGTACTGAGAACAGACGATATATACGTAGATTCAATAAGCGATTGAATGCCAGTAATTTCACCTTCCCCGACCCCTGCAATTAAAGAGTAAGGGTTCAAGATGACAAAGGCTTAGGGAAGACGTTAATTCCCATTTTCTATAACGTTCCACCATCTGGCCTTATAACAGACTGGGCTGGCTGTCCTTTAAGTGACAAGCCATGTCAAATTTCAGTTAGCAATTGGAGAAAATTATCGAATGCTGATTAGTTCTTTTATTGTTTATTCGAAAACATTATTTTTGTTATTTAAAAAAAATAAAAAAATGTTATCAGGACAAGGATTCTTGTTCTTGTTGAATTGAAACATTGATTAATATACAAAGAGGTGTAATTATCATTTTTTAAAGTGATTATCTCGATGCAAATTACGTAGGGAAGGACAATTGAGAAATTCGTTAATGTAGGAACAAGTAATAATTTATACGTGCAAAATTAATCAGCTCTATGAAATTTTATCGTGAAAATTAATAAGGATTTTAAAAGTTTTACATATAAAAAAAAAATATTGTAATTGAAAGTTATGTGCTGTGCTTTTACACCAGATTTTTTGTGACGACATATATTTATTTTCGGGCAGTACATTAGAATTCAAGATTATATTAACTTAAGCGATCTAAAGGGCAAAGTTAAAAATAGAATAAACCTCATCGTAAACAGCAAAAGAATTTATAAATCAGCAAAAAAAAAAAAGAAATATATCAATTAAAAGTATTTGTATAAATATAATTATTTACAATCACAAATAAAGTAATTATTTACCTTTTGGATTAATAATTCTGCTAAAAAAATTTCACTCAAATATAACATGACACTAATTATTAATTATCAAACTTCAACAATGGCAAGTGTGGCAAACCTTGAAATGTGAAAAGTACTAAATTATTTTTATAGTCACTGGATTGTATAAAATTATTTTATTTTGACAGAATACAATTTGTTTTTTGACATTTTCTCTTCTATTATTATTTCCGCGGTGCGGGGTCGGCAGTCCTAACTTTGCCGATCCACTTCACCCTATCCAAAGCAGTTGTCTCCGACCTCTCTTGATCCGGTGAAGCCAAGTCATCCCAGATGCTCCTCTGCGTTGTCGTCCGAGGAGGACTGACGTTTTGGTCCAGGTTTAGACCTTCTTCAGAGCTGTCACAAAGTGTCCATGATTTATTTATCTTATCTAAGTCTCTCATTATGCATTATTATTAGAGCCCGTCTGTCAGTTACGCTCTATTTGACCAATTCCACTTGAGATTCTGGAAAGAAATTTTATTCCTTTATTATGGAGTATACAGAAAAAAATCCCCAAATGGGGAGACTCAAAAAATTTCTAAAAATTCTCAACTGGCCTTATAAAAAAATCAAAGTAATTATTATAATAAAATTAAAAGGCTAAGCTCTTTGAAATAAGTGTGTGAATGTATGTATGTACTTATTTTCTCTTTTTTGTATTTCTTGAGAGTGTTAGAATTGATCCAGGGTGTGATTTTATAATAAGGAGAGGTTTGCGCATGGGCGTAGCCAGACATCTTGTTAGGGGGGCCAACCCCTCTTTAGAGCGAGAGGGGGGGATTTGCAATGAATATATACATAGATTATTAATTATTTATTTAAATTAAAAAAAAAAATTAAATTAATGTAGTGGATTGGGGCGTTAAAAAAAAATTCCAATGGGAAAAATATATATTTGTTTGTTTTTAGGACAAGCCAGGGTGGGGCAAAGGCCCCCTGCCTCCCCCTGACTACGCCCATGGGTTTGCGTGATGGATGATAAGAGTTTAAAAAGAGGTAAAATAAAGAGCGAGATTTGGACAACGAGAACGAGAAAAGATAAGATTTGTTTATTTATTTCAACAAACAAAAAAAGGTTATTGTTGCAACAATACTCTTAAGAATAATAGTATTGGCGCGCATTACCGAATGCTAAAAATAGTCCAACACAGGGGAGCCAAAATTTGAGGGCGGCATAAATATAAATAAAATATATTTTTTTTTTTTTTTTTTTTTGGTAGGGATGCGCAAATTATAATCTTGGCCCCGGGGGCAAGTTTTCCTCCTTGTTCTTGTATATTTTTCTTTTTGTATGTTTTGAAATTCCATGTAACTGGACATAACATCTGTCTGGGATTATCTATATAAATAAATAAATTAAATTCAATCTCTCAAATGAAAAAATAAAACTTAGGAGACTTCTGGGTATAAATTTAATGCGAAATTTTTGAAAAGCCCCTTCTTTTGTTTTTTATCTTTGGAATTTGCCCTCCAGATTAAGATAAGATTGTTAAAGAGAAGCCTATTGTGAAAATTTACTATATTTAATGCATTTAAAAAATTTTCCAGTCGTTAAAGAGAGCATCAGGGGAATGTTTACCGTCTGAGGCGGAATAAGTATATTGACTACCAAAAAATGGTGTCTAAATGCCGAAAAAAGGCCTTATTTTATTTATCTCAAGCTTTAGTCTTTAAACGCTTTTTACAATAAGCCAGGGGAACTTCTCTCCCCTCTTCTTAAGGATCTCCTTTTTTCTTCTTTTACCCTTTAGGAAAATCACAGAACCGCCTGCGGAGGATATACATTTTAAAGAGCAGCAAATAGTTGATTTTTGAATTTTAATCAAAATCGTTGCAGCGAATTTTGAGAAAATCGAAAAAAAAAAAACTGAAAAAGTACTAGTACTTTTTGGCTGATTTTAATTAAAAGCTTATTTCCACGCCTCACGGGGGTGTCTAACTTAAATATAATATTTCACCCTCCTAGCTCAATTCCTTCATGCTTAAAATTGAACACACATAGGCAAGAGAATGTAAAAAAAAAAATGAGATATTTATTTGGGTTCCAACGGGGTCCCGACTCAAAAAGTTTAACAAGCACTGAACTAAAGGTCTAAAGGGATGGATTTTATTATTTAATATATTTATGAGAAATAAGCATCTCTTTGATTGAAGACAAATTTTATTTTTTCTCAAAGGATTGAATTCTTTTATAGATAAATATGCATTCTTTTATTCTTATAGTTAAATAAAGTTTCGAATAAAATTTTATAAAAGCATTAAAAGATGAAATCAATCAATTTGTCAATAATTTCAAATGATGGGAGAGCATCGATTTGTTTTTTCAAATTCGATCTGCGCCCAGAGTGCAGCCAGGGAGCCTCGCTTCACTCTAGTCTAGGCTTTTATTCACGCGCACATTCGCTTTTCAAAAAATCTCTCTATCTCTCTTATTTGTCGTTGGATTTGTGGAAAAATGCAAAACTGGTCTTTTCAATCAATTATAAAGCTATATTTATTTTTTTATTTAACTACGACCACATAAAATGGGGGTTTATTTATTGCCTTTGACATCTTCAAATTTTAACTGCCTCTTTCATTTTCTAATTTATTGTTTTTTAATTAAATAAACACATTTAGGCCTTGATATTGATTGAATAAATTAGTATATAAAATATTCAAGCAAAAACAATCAAATTTTAGTCTCAAAACGTTCTGAAAATGATTAAAAATCGATTTTCCAAATTTATTTTGACATATTAATTTTTACTTTCTCTTAAAATTCAAAAATCAATTATTTTTTTGATTCTGTTCTCATTTTGTTTGCTTTCAAAATTGTTTGAAGACCACCATTGGCGTAACTAGAGAATTTGGCTGGGGGGGGGGGGCATGGAACCAGCTATCCTCCTGTGGGCCTGGAAAGCCCCATATTTTCTTGGAGCAAGGAGCTTTCTGGGGGGGGGGGGCAGGCCCCCCGGCACCCTCCTAGTTACGCCCATGCGCTGGATTCTCCCAAAATTAGCACCTAGAGACGCGCACCTTAAATATTAAATTCATAAAAAATCAATAATCTTCATTCTACATTTGAAAACTCTATCTTTGATCATCAATGGCTATCTAATCAAAGTTCAGCCGTTCTAAGCCTTGCTTAACAAGAACAAGTTGTCGCTCATCTCTCAGGACTTAGATAAAATAAAAAAAAAAATCTATTAAAAATTTTATTAAACCGTTTGAAAAAGAAAAAATGAATCGAATACTTTCTTTCTATATATTTCATTTATAGGCTAAGAGAAAGTAATAAGATTTTTTTTTTTATTTGTTTTAGTTCCTGGAATATAAATTAATTTTAATTTTATTACTTCTAAGAAATAATGACGTCAGAGCAATTGTTAGACTTCCTGTCTGCCTGGCCTAGTGCTGAAAGCAGATGATTTTTTTTCTCTCACTCGCACTCACAGTTTGCCCTCTCTTTCTACTCAATGAATAAAAGAAAAGAAAGTCTATCACCAACGATTCTCGTTCATTTGAAATGACTAGTTATTTATGATTCTCTTCTATTTATTTAGTTCATAAGATATGAATTTTATAATTTCACTTACGCTATATGAACCATGTTATTATGCATTAGTGTGTCAAGCGCCAAAAAAAAATTAAAAATTGAGTTAAGCACGGAATATTGTTTCAAATGCTATAATTAATAGTATTTTTTTTATGAAATATGTCCTAACAAAATTTATATTTAATGTTACTTGCACAATTGACAAAAAAAATTATATATAATCCAATGAAAACAAAAAACTTTAATATTGATTTTCTCAAATCTCGGTAGCTGGCGCTTGACACACTAATGCGTAACAGGGTCCATATATGAAATATATAGAGAGAAAATATCGATACATGTTTTGAGGTCCCCTGAGCTCAAAAAATCTGGTGTGACTGATCGCACAGCACACAACTTTCTCTTACCTTCGGTAATCGAAAGTTGCGTTCTGTGCTTTTGTGTCGACATGTATTTAGTTTCCGACAGTACGGTACATTCGATTTTCAAGATGTAAAATTTATAAGTATGGGAAAATATTTATATTTTGTTACCATGGCAACCATTTCTCCTATCTTTTCTATGGAGTTCAAGAGTAAAGTGGTCTTCAGAAGATTTCAATCCCAAAATGAGAATATCAACATTTTAAAGAGAATCTAAAAAATAATTGATTTTTGAATTTAAAAAAAAAATCGTTGGAGCGAATTATGAGAAAATCAAAAAAAAAAAAAAACTGACCCTGGTTACTAAAAGTTGCAATAAATCTTCAATTTCAAGAAATTTTTTATTTTTTCTCTCACAAAAAGATTTGCCTGTCTCTCGCATTTTCTTTCCATCAATCATGAATTCATTGTCCTGAAGATGGGGAGCGAAACGTTCGATTGAATTAATTATTTATTTACTGGACTGCACATCTTCTCTTACTCCATTTGCAAACATAAATTTGTGAACATCGCGGTAGGCTACGGGGTCGACCGGGAAGGAATAGAACAGGTCGACCGAAACAAGATTTTCAGCGAAACGAAACGAATATTGCCTCAACCTTAGTTTCGGCCGAAACCGTAACCGAAACCGAAACTTGTATTTCCTATAAAAATTTTTTTTCATTTTATTTTTTTTTTTGAATTTTTTTTCCCTCCCGTGAAAATCATTTTACCTTTTTTTAGGGAGACTAAAATTTTTTCTCCCTCAGGAGCAAATTATTTGACTTTTTTTTTTTTGCATGCGAGTCTCATCCCATTTTTTAGACTCTGGTTTCGGCCGGCCGAAAGGTTCGGCTTTTTGGGAAACCATGATTTTGGGAAATGGAAACGTAGAAAGAATATTGGTGGTTTAAATAGAACAGACCGGCCCGTCGCACGGTCTGACGCCTGTTGAAAATATAGAAGGGAAGAGTCTGGCATGCAAAAGTACAGAAGTGTTGCCATTCCCAGCTAGGGCAGCTCGTGGTCGCCATCTACGTACCCACAAGATGTGGGTCCCTGAGCTTAGTTTGTGAACATATCCAGAGCTAATAAAAATTTGTTCAGCCCTGGTACCAAGAAGCAGGGCCGGCTCTAGGATTTTGGCGCCCCGATACAGAACAGTAATCGACGCCTTACAACCAGGGGTCGTATATAGAAATTTTTCGGGGGGGGGGGGGCCTGAACTCAACTCAAAAATTTTTCTGCGGAAAATTTTTTTTTAAAGAAACAAAATTTTTGCCGCCCTTCAAAGATTTTTTTCTTTTCACGGAACCCAACTTTCCCGGCCCGTGAAAATTATTTTACCTTTTTTTTCGTAAATTATGGCGCCCTTATACGGAAGCGCCCCGATGCGACACATCCTGTGCTTACACGTAGAGCTGACCCTGCCAAGAAGAAATGCTAATTTTTGTTTGTGATTATCAACAACCCAATTTGAGGCAGAGTCAAAAATGTTCCCGTAGCAACATTGTTTCTTCTTCATAATACCTGTTCTAATCTACCTTAATGGATGCTCCAATTTAAGAAACATTTAATATGAAATCTCTTAAACATTTCTAAGTAAATTTAACACAAATACAAATCAATTTAAATAAAATAAAGAAAAATATGTCGATTTAAGGGGGCTGCCCCCAGAAAGCTCCCTGCCCATAGAAAAATTGAGAAAAAATGGGGGTTTCCAGGCCCCGGATGATGGCTGGTCCCATGCCCCCCCCCCCCAGCCAAATTCTCTAGTTACGCCCATGGGGACAAATCAACATAATCTCGATGTTTTGTTGGATATTAATCAAAAATTTTGTTTTTATAACACTTTCCAATAAAATAAACAGAGAAAAATTGAAATGGAAAGATTATTTTAAATTTTCGACATTTTTGTCCTTGTTTTATTTAAATTGTTTTAAATGATTTATTTCTATTTGAGTTAAATTTACTTATAAATTTAGAAGATATTTCATATTAAATTTTTAATAAATTACGTTTTTTGTATTCCCATCCAGACAATTCTTAACTCGGGTAACTCATGGTCATGTGATCACCTTTTGATTCAATTTATTTTGGTGTAAAATAAACATCTCTCTTCCATATGTGTGAGAGCAAGAGAGTCTGGACCACCGCATCTCGTTACGTTTTTTTTTTTTTCACTATGCTCGTGTAGGCGTTCAAATGAATGAACGGATGAATGAATGAATGGCGGGCGAAAAAACCAGTCGAAAATTTACATTATAAAAAATTCACTCGCCTTGAAATTAAAAAAGAGTCAATGATTCCTCTATTTAAGAATTAAAGAGAATATTTTCTTGAATCATCACTTAAAAAAAAAAAAAATTGTCCAAAAAGCATAATATTATAATTATGCACACACGTATTTACAGTTTAAATACCTCAAATCAATAAACTCATCAAAAAAAAATTCCTATTTGAAGTGACCGTTTTAGAATTTTTCTCCCAGGTCAAATGAGAGGGGAAAAAAAACTCGCCTAATCCCCTTTTAAAAGTCGGCTCGTTATCACCCCCCCCCCCAACCTGGTCATTTTTTCCACCAAAAAAAAAAACGAAAATTAAAGGGAAAATCTTTCTGTAGATGTAATATAACTCAAATCCCTCATTTGTTTTCTTTTTCTTTTTTTTCGACACGTGTTCTGATTGTCATTATTAATGGTCAAAAGTTAACGCAGTGTCCGTGAGAAAATAATATTATCTCTTTTTGAAATTCAAGCTTAAATTCAGCAATGGATCGCGAATGGAGTCTATGGAGGAAGGCCGTAGTATAATTAGATGATAAAAATACTTCCGAATTATTTTAATTCTACCCTAACAACTGAAAGAGACAGTCCTGAAGATGGGGCTAGTTCTCGAAACGTCGTCAGAGTAAATGTCTTATTTTTCTATCATTTCACCTCTCTAAGGATCTAGGATGGCCCCTAGGGATTTAATTCCTAGATTTAAATCATTATTTATTTATTATTGGCGGTGTTTACTAAAAAAAAATGAATTTCTACCGAATCAAAAATTTCTCCTCAACAAGTCCGAGAAGGAAAAACGTTCCCAAAAATAAAAGGATCGGATCCATGGGCGTAACTAGTGAGGGGGGGGGGGGGCAGAAGGTCCGTGCCCCCCCCCCCCCAGATGGCTTTCCGCCCCAAGAAAAATTGAGACCTTCCTGGCCCCCCGGCCAAATTCCCTAGCTACGCTCATGATCGGATCTTAAAATTTGAAGATGATTTAGATTTTGTTAAATCCTTTAATTGATGATGAGGTTTTAATTTTTTTTTTTTTTCCTCAAAAACTGGAAAATTTATCAACTAGGACTTACTCACAGTTCAGTAAAGTCAATGGAGTTGGAAGCAAAGGCTTGTAGAGGAGAGGCACAATAAAAAAGACTATTTTGGGTAGAAGATGTTTATTTACTTTTTGATAATTTCTTTCCAACAACAATAGACAATAATGCTAGTCAATACAATAATTAATACACCTGAAGTTAGTAACAATTATACATATATAAAAATAAAAAATTAATTACAAATTAATTAAAAATAAATTTAAGCTTTGTCGCTCCGACAGGCTCAAGGCCGAAGATTTATTTTTTATTTATATTTATTTATTTATTTATTGATGAAGACTGTAGGCTTGGTGATAGGGTCAGAAAAATAAAAGCAAAATTTTCTTTTATTCAGATTCTCGCTTCTCACGGCTGACGTTTCGGCCCGAGGTCTAGCCCATCTTCAGAGCCAGGCAATAATCAAAATGAGTGAAAACAGTGCAACATTCAGTATGTGGTCCACTCATAGCAAAACGTAAAGAAATTATTGCCAGCCGGCTCTGAAGATGGCCTAGACCTCGGGCCGAAACGTTAGCCGCGAGGGCGAGATACTAAATAAAAGAACGTCTTGTTATTTTTCGGACTACATCACCATTAGATTTTTTATTTGAAAATCTGATCGTGAATCACATATAGAAGGTGCATGAGTTTGTCTTTCATTATATTTGACTGAAAAATTTTTTTATTCTTTGGATCGCTTATTCTAAATTTTTTCTCTCACAAGAACGACTCTCGGCAACCCTTCGGTCGGCCAGCCTGCTATAGTGATTAACAATCACAAAATTGACCATTAGATTGGATTTTATTCGGGAGAAATTAAGTAAGATCAAAGAGAATAATTTTATTTATCTCCCAAGAATGGGACAAAGAGCAAAGAGCAAGGAAGGTGCTCCAGGGGGCCGGGACACCAACATGCCCTTATCTAGTGCTGTTTTTCTAGTGTCGATCCTTTCTATATTAAGTTCAATTTAGATATCAAAATTATAAGGAAAAATAATTTTATTAATTACCTTTTCGTAAAATATAACGGAACTTTTTTTTTATTTTAGATTTATTTATTAATTGAAAGAGGATATTTTTATAATTGTTCTTCAACTCAAGCTTCAAAACACAAATGTTAATTTTCTATTGATTTTTATTTTTTTTTCAAAATAATATTTAAAAAAAATAATTCGACACCTGAATTTTATTTTCTCTCTTTTATTATAAATAAATAAAAATAATAATAAATCATTTTTTTTTTTTGGTGTCAAGAAAAATAATAAATCATTTTATATTTCATTTAATATAATTTTTTTTTTAAAATAGATAAAATTTAATTCATGAAGAGAAAGAGACTAAAAATAGAATTAAGAAAAATACCCCCTAGGAAGTTTTAAGAGGGTTAATTGGGTTTTCTTTTTTTTTTTTATCTCCTGGAGGTCGAAATATCTTTGAAGAGGGAGTGTGTGTGTGAGTGGGACGTGGTTACCTCTCGCTCTCTCTGGAAGGTCGATAGACGGATCCACTGGACCACACCCGGTGCAGCAGCAGCATCCCTGCATGCCATTCATTCCCGCCCTAGTACGAATCGCTTTGAATTTGGCGCCGGGCATCAGCTGAGCGCCTTTCCTCTGTCAGCTGTCAGAGGTCCCTTGGGCCAATCAGAGGCCAGGGATTCCCCCCACCACTCGGCTCTCCACTTTGGCGCGTTGTATTTGCGCGCACCACTTGGCCGGTTAATCGCCTGCCTGCTTTCCTATGCGACACATCTCACAATTGCTCTGCTCTTGTTCTTGTCCACAAACTCTGCTTTTATCCATTGACCATCACTAAATACACCTTAATATACCTAATTTTACCCGCAAATACCCTTTTGTTTTATTTATTTTTTATTCTTGTTAATGCCGGCTTAAATTCAAGTGCAAACCATTCACAAGTGCTCAAGTGTATTTTAGTGCAATTTCATCAAATACTTTTTAAAATTTTGATCCAAAAATGCTTAAAACATCTTATTAATTCAATTTTACTAACAAGTAAGTGAAACTTTATTAATTTTTCTATAAAAATCTCTCAAATTTTAAGGTTATATTTCGTTGTGATTTTCTTTCTAATTTTTTACAAAATTCTTTCAATTTCTTACTAAATTTATTCATAATATATAACAAAATAACTAAAAAAGATGCTAATTAACGGGGATTCTTAAAAAAATCGATAATAAATAATCGATTAGATGCCGATTTGCGCGCCAGATTGTCAAGAATGGAGGGAAAAGTTTTTCGCCTCTTTTTTGCTTAATTCACTCAATAATTCTCTCAATTGTTCATTTTTCTTTTAATTTATTACTTTATTAATAATTTTTTGGGTGTGATCTTTAAATTTTAAAGTGAAATTTTCTTGTCTTGTCGTAAATTTGCGAGCGAAAGGCGGGATCTTAGATCGCCGATGTGGCGCCTAAAATTTCTCATTTTTCCTTAATTTTATTTTTTTTAATTCATTTATCTAAACATTTTAGATTATAAATGAACTCTTTAATTCATTTATTTTAACAAAATTCCATGAAAATCAAGAACATCTCATCATAAAAAAAAAAATTTCCAAATTTTTTGTTGTCCTAATTCATTTTGTTTTCATATTGAGCTTTAAAAATAATTCAAGTTTTATTTAATATATATATAAATTAATTAAATTAATTTATAAAACTTTTAATAATAAAAGGTATAATTTGAAAAAAAAAAAAATATCAAATTTTCAGTCTTCAATTATTTTTATTTATCTTAATTGTTAACTAATTAATATTTTCATTTTAATAATAAATGAACTAAATTATTCTTTATTATTTATTTTCAATTTTCTTTTTTTTTTTCTCAATTTTATTATTAATTAATTTCCTATTTCCAGGTCCCAAGACAATTTTCGATTAATCATTTGTGCGAATCAAATTATCGAAAATGTCTAATCACAGGTAATTATTACTACTGTATTGTTGTTGCTTGGTTTGCCGCGTTTTTATTTATTTATTTATTTTTTTTAAGCACATATTTCTTTTGGCACGTCCCCCCCCTCCCTCCCTTCTCGCCACGTAGATGGGGTACTAGCACCAGGTCAACGCCTTTTTGGCCCCCTAGGTCCAGTCCGTCCCTTGATCCCCTCACACACAAACAACCCTCTTCACTTTTAGCAATCACCAAGCCAGTCACATTCCCTCCAAAAGGAAAAACAATTTCTTCCCTGATGCAAAATTGACTTATCAAGCGAGTTGCCGCCACTTTTTATGGCGGTACGGAGATATTGTCTGGTCACTTCTCTTAATAAATAGCATCTAATTTTTGATGACGTGGGCTAGCTTAAACCTTTGTGAAAATCCTTTATAATAATCTGTCTGTCTTGTACATTTTTAGTTCATTCAGTAGCCATCTTTCGAAACATTATTTAATTGTACAATCACTATTTTACTTATTAACTTCAAATTAAGACATTTGCATACTCTGGCCCCGCATTCCTGTTCTTTTTCCCTGGATTATTTATTTATTAGTCTAATGTTAAGATCTGTAAACATGTATGTCGAGTTATCAATATTTGTCCATGTCTGTTGTGTTTCCGTGTCCCAATTTATCTCTATGTATGCTTAAAGATCTCAGTCATATATGTATATATATATATATACATATAATTTTTTATTAATAAATTAGAATCGCTCTTTTTTTCTGTCATCACTTCATAAAAATGTATTACAAATTGTAATCTTTGTTTAAAAACATAATTTATTGTGTTTTGTCTGATGTTAAGAAATTGAAAATATAGTTGGAACATATATTATAAAATAGAGAGTTTTTAAGACAAGTTTTGGTCATATCTTTAACAAGAACCGATGAAAATCAGTGCGGCCTAGACCATAGGTCGGCAAAACGGGAAAATATTAAAAATGTTAAAAATCCTGATATTTAATTGAAGTAGCATTTAGTAATAGGATTAACTTAAAATTCGCCAAGAACTACATCTACGATTTTGAAAATATATGTATAGAAACATACTAGGACCACTCAGGCTTTCAACCGCGCATATATATATATATATAAAATCGAAACTTAGGAGTTTAATGAGATATGCACCATCTCTGCCTCAAAAATTTTCAAATTCTACTCAGAATAAAACAAAATTGTACCAATTAAATATATTAATCTTGTTATGTGTACCGCAATTCTTCATTCTTTAAGCATACAATCCAGTTTGATTAATAAAAAATATTCTTAGAGTCCTTCTCTTATATCGTCAAGCTTTGTTGCCATATAATTCAGTTTGCTTTTTTTAGATAAGATATAGACTGATTACGAATTTGATTTTCATTTGTTTGAATAAAAATCTGTGAAACGTCATAACTTGATGTCTTGTAGCTCTGCATTTTTCCATTAACACTCGCTCTCTTATTTTATCAATCTGAAATCACATGAAAAAGAGTTTGCATGATTAAAAGAAAGCAATTTGAAATAATTTCTGATTATAAAATCAAAGCAATTTTTTATAGCTAAAACTTGTTTTAAATGATGGAATTTGTGGGCGTGCTAACAACTCAGGCATTCAGCCAATTGTGCCATTCTAAATAAATAACTAAACAAACATTTGTATTTATTCTAAACAGATTATGATAAGAGTTATACTTTAATAAGATTTACTGTAAATTGAGGATTTTTATTCAATTAAATAAAAAGATTATAATCTCTTCCACAATATAATCAAAGTTCTATTTTTTTTAATATACAATTTCATTATTAATATTATTTTTGGTGGTATAAAAATATCAAAAGAAAAAAAAAGGTTTTAGTTTCTTTAAACAAAAAAAATGAATTTTTAGCAAACAAAGAAATTTTCCTTTATACGTGAGTTCATTTTTATTTTGCAATTTTAAATGAATATTTTCACTTAATTTAAAATAAAATTAATCATTTAAATACCATAAAAACAAAAAAGAGATAAATAATAAAAAAAGAAACATTCAAATTCACAAAAGCAAGAACAAGTTGGTCCGTCAATAGGAATTCTAACCTTAACTCGAAACACATCAACTTGTATAGTATCTGTCAAAAAGATATTTCTACTATAAAGTCCATATGCAAAATAGAAAATTATACTAAAATTCACATTATATAAATATTTGGTTGATGGATGATGTAAAAATATATTTATAAAAGGCCTATTTTGCAAATGGAAATAAATATTTTTTCAATTAATCTCCAAATATATTTATTACGAATGGATGTTGAACAAAAGGCGTTTTGTCATCCTATAAAATTTATAAAACAAAAAAAAAAAAAAAAAACAATATGACGAATAAACGCCTTTCTTACAATATCCTTTCGTATTTGCTTTAACTTTGATAATCACTCGAGTAAAACATCCTTTTTATTTTTATATATACTGACTATATATATATATACAAAGTATATACTGTGTATATATATACTAAATTATATACAAATTGTTCCCTTCCCCTTATGTGAAGCATGGATAGGGATTTACCTTCTATTATTAGGTCTATATTAATGTTGAAACAAAGCGAATAATTTATTAAACAATTTTTTTTTACAAATTTTTTTGAGAGTCCAATTTAATATAATTTTGTATGATTTTTTTGATTTGTAGCCATCAAACAAAACCGACACTTCTGAAAAGAAAACGAGACTCAGCTGAAGACGAAAGACTTGCGAGAATGTCTAATTATGATGAGGTAAGTTTAAATTACTTGAATTATATAAATTAATTCATTTTGATCATGTATTAAAATTTTTTTTTTTTTTTTTTTTAGGCACGATCTAATGATAAAGAACAAAAAAACGATAATATATTATATGAAGTGAGTGAATAAATTTTTATACTTTTTCTAAATTTTTTATTTTAATTTGTTAATTTGTCGTAAATCATAAATGAAATTTTATTTATTCTTTTTCTTTGAATTTTTTTATTAGAATGAAGAAAATGATCCTTCAGTGTATGAAAAGACCAAGAAGCCCAACAAAAGAAATGAAGAGGTAAATATTTATATATATAATCAATAATGCATCTTGAACTTTATTTCATGAGAATTTAAACGGGGAAATTTAACAAAAGGAAGAGTGAAAATGTTGTAGTAGTGAGGAATGAATTTAGACCTTTGATTACTTTATTCAATGTTATTTAATAAAAGAATTATATTTTCGGTATCTGTGATTTATTTGTAAAATTACAACGTTTCGGCAGCTCATTGTGTGGCTTTCAGGTAACATTACGAAATGAATTGTACCTGAAGAATGAGTGACCGAAACGTTGTAATTTTGACAAATAAACCACAGAAACCGAAAATAAAATTGGCTTTTATTAATGACAACTGTGAAAGCGAAAACCCCAAAAAAGAGATTTTTTGCATCTTCCTTTGCATTATAATTATATTTTTCCATTTGCACATGGCTTATATAGTCGGGTTGACCGAGCTGGAGCTCGCTGGTTTTTTTTTTTTAAATAAAATTGGAAAAAACTAAAAGAGTACATCAGTAAAGCACCAATACTCAAGATTTTCCAAAGACAAAATTTAGCTTAATTTGTTTTGTTTTCTGGAAATAGAAATCTTTCAAATTTGTAAGAAATCGTTACAGCGAATTTCTAGAAAAGTCGGGAAAAAACTAAAAAAAAGTTCATCAGTAAAGTACTAGTCCCTGAATTTTCCGGGAGGTGAGAGATCTAGCGCAATTTCATATTGGTATCGGAAATAGTATAGGCCTATATTTAAAATTTAAAAAAAAATCGTTGGAGGCGTTTTCGAGAGGCTCGTTTAATAGTATAAGATACAGTATATCGAGTAATCCAAAAATGATGGATACTTTTTGAGAATTTAATAAAAAAACAAACAAGTGATATAATTTCACTCACATTTTGTTGCATTCTACTTGGGAAACCAGGGAATTTCTTTTTTACACATCCATTCGATAATTCGCCCAGCTTTCTTCTAGAGCAACATTTCTCAAAGATTTAAAGTCTCTGTTTCAATAAAATTCGGCAAAAGTTAACTACTGCATTTTTTTAATATGAAAAATTGGTTATGCCTCCAGTTTTCCTATTATTCTTTTTTCACATATTACATGTCACATATGTTAGGAAAACATTTTTAATAAAAATCTTTGTTTTTTTGCAGTGGTCCTCGCATGAAGACGACACAAGCCCAGATGTAGGATTATCCAGTGAGGATTTTGACAAAGAAGATGCTGCTGCTGCTGCTGCATCATCAGAAATTCCCTTCTCATCTTGCCAAACTTGGAGCAAGTAAGTTTTTTTTTTTTTTTTAAGCAAGAATCTCACCTCTTTATTATTAACTATTTCTTAGATATATTTAAGATCTAAATTTTAATTAAAGGAAATCAAGTTATTGATCAAATACGATTTTAGGTTGCGAAATTGATTTGTGGGTGTATATATGAACCCTGTTATTCAATGGTGTGTCAAAGACCAAATATCGAGTTTTGAGAAAATCAACATTAAAGTTTTTCTGATTTAAATTGTTTTTATTAGATTATATATCATTTTTTTGTCAATTGTGCAAGTAAATACTGTAATTATGGCAGATATTCATAAATTATCTCTAAAAATATGACTAATTTAGAGAAAAAAAATAAAATATAAAAAATTATTTTTACAAAATTCTCTATGTGCGATATATAATTGTAAAAAATGCTTCAAAGTCCCTTGACCCGTGATTGAAAAATTCTCTAAGTCCAATTATATTTGCAAAAATGCTTCAAAGTCTCTTTATATTTAATACTAGTAGCATAGAAACTTTTTATCAAAATCACATTCATCAATTTTAAATAGTATTAATATTTTAAAATTAAATACAAAGTGATATCAAAATTTTCTCATCAATTAATTTCTGAATAAATAGCTTGGAAACAGTAAATCAAAGTTATAATAATGAAATAGACTTAATATTACGGCCACTTCAACCTAACCTAACCTAATATTATTTGTTTTGTTGTCTTTTCGAAATCGCACAGATCCTCATCCTCATCTTCATTTTCATTATCAGGAATAATATCAAAAAATTAAATTTTGACGTCTACGAATTCAGAGAAAATTTTCTCATTTTTCAAAAAAAAAAAATGATTTTTGTTTATTTAAGGGAAAAAAATATATATAATATTTTTTGGTAAATAACTTTTTATTGGTTGTTAAAATCACACTGGTTAAAACTCAAACGATATTAATTTATTGTTAATTGGAAAATTATATATATAGTTCATAGAAAAAGATAGAAAATATTATAGAGTTAGGCTAAAAGAAATTAAAAAATGAATTATAATATAACTATTGATAATTTTTGTAGGTTATGAAATACTTGTATTAAATTTCAACAAATGGAATATAGTAATGGTGTATTGAATATATAAATTTGAAATAAATAAAATTAATATTTTCTTGAGTTTATATTAAATACCTCTAAACAATAGCGATGCCGGTGTTCATAATTGAAAATACTTAGGGCATAAACGCAACAATATATCTCAAGCGTATAGTTGTTTACGATGTCTTGCACTTGACGCATAAATGAAAAATTGTTCTTTTCAAATTAAGTATTACGAAACAACATGTTAAGTACATAAATCATTATTGAAAAATGTAAAATCCTGCATTGAAATATTGTAAAAATAATTTTATGCTTTTACATTAAAAATAAATTTTTTTAGGACATATTTCATAAAAAATACTATTAATTAAAGCATTTGAAACAATATTCCATGCTTAACTCAATTTTGAATTTTTTGGTCTTTGACACACCATTGAATAACACGGTTCATATATATGTCGTAGACAGATCGTGAAATTAGACAGTTCATGAACTGTCTAGACATTTCATGAACTGCAGCCAGATCGTGTAATGGTCAAACAGTTACATGATCTGGCTAAAAATTTTAGACAGTTCATGAAATGCAATTGGGCCTTAGACAGATCGTGTAATGCTCGAGAATTACATGAAATGTCTAAATTTTTTAGGCAGTTCATGAATTGCCTAACAGCAGTTTTGCCGATCGTGTACTGTTTGTAATTTAATGCAATAAATCTAAAAAAAAAATTTTATTTTTTCGAAAATCAAAAAAAGGGGCTTCTATAAGTTGTAGACATTTTAAATAGCTTTAATTAAAAAAAAAAAATTGAGGTAGATAGCTTCAAATTTGTGGCCGCTGGAATCTCCCAAAATTAGAACCCCGAGACGCGCACCTTAACTCAAGATTTACAAAGTGAGGAAGATTTGGAAAATTTAGTAATCGGTAATAATAATAATAATATTGAAAAGAATTGACTTTTTCGAGATCTTTATTTGCTTTACAAACAGTACACGATCGGCAAAACTGCTGTTAGGCAGTTCATGAACTGCCTAAAAAATGTAGACATTTCATGTAATTCTTGAGCATTACACGATCTGTCTAAGGCCCAATTGCATTTCATGAACTGTCTAAAATTTTTAGCCAGATCATGTAACTGTTTGACCATTACACGATCTGGCTGCAGTTCATGAAATGTCTAGACAGTTCATGAACTGTCTAATTTCACGATCTGTCTACGACTTATATATATATATATATATATATATATATATATATATATATATATAAATTTTAACTTACAATGTTAGATGTACAAAGCAAGTCGTTTTTAATTTAAAACTTCTTAGATGCAAAAATTTTGTATATTTTTCTCATTTTATTTTAAAGTTTTAATTTTAATTCATATTTGGTATCTTTAAAATTCTTTAGAATCATCTAATTTATTTTTTAACTTCAAACATAATAATTTCAAATTGTAATTAATTTCTTTCAATTTTGTCAAGATTGCAAATTTTTTTAATTCGTTGAAAGATCCTTTTGAAGAACACTTTGAACAAACAAACAAACAAACAGATGAAGTTGCCTCCTACCTCTGCCACCATCATTTCCTTTCCCTTTGTGAAATTTGAATTGGCTGCAACTTTAATAAAAAAGAATTAATCGGGTAAGTGTCGAATCAGAATGAATGAGAAATCGCTCTCACCTGTTGTGTGTTCGTTAATAAGACAAATTGTATCAAACCATAATTTCACCTCGGAGACATTTCGTATTCAATATATATTTATTGACATTTCTGATCTCTTATCCTTTTTTTTCTTTGTTAGATTCCGAAGCTGGTCGGCCTTTTTAACGCCACGAACGGATCGCACTCAATCTTTACCCAAACTCGATTGGGCTGATTCGAAGCAAGTGTGGGACCTCATGTGCCATAAAGATGATATCAGCCTCAACGAACGCGAGGAAGGGATGTTCCAGCGTCATCCGTGTCTTCAGCCAAGGATGCGCGCCATTTTACTCGATTGGCTCATTGAGGTGCGTCTCCGATGATTTTATAAAAACATTTTTGTTAAGCTCTAATTCTCTGTTTCAAATCGAATATCACGGCTTGTGTTTGGGTTTTATAAACGTTTTTGTAATTTCCAGGTCTGTGAAGTTTATAAAATCCACCGTGAAACTTATCATTTAACCGTCGACTATTTGGACCGCTATCTTACAATTTCAAAAGATGTTCCTAAACAACAACTTCAACTGATAGGTAATTTCTAATAAGCATTAACAAATGGCATTTATTTGTATTTGTTCACTTTAAATTCTAATAACACTTTTAATATTTGTTTTAGGGATCACTTGTTTATTTATTGCAGCCAAAATTGAAGAAATTTATCCTCCTAAACTCGCCGAATTTGCTTATGTTACTGACGGCGCTTGCTCGGAAAAGGAAATTCTTAATAAAGAATTAGTCATTCTTAAAGTACTTATCTTTTCATAAATAGATCTTATTATTTTTAATATTCCTAAATAATATTGAAACTTTCTTTTTTTTCTAGGTGCTTAATTGGAATCTAACTCCCGTTACTGCCAATACTTGGCTTAACGTTTTTATGCAAGTCTGCGCAGATCGAGAATCCTCGTCCTCGTCCTCGTCCTCGCCCTCCTCGTCGACCTCTTCATCGACTCCTTGCCTTAACTCGATCCGTCTCCGAGAGAATATGCGCAGACCTGGCTGGGGGATGGCCAAAAGCTCAGGACCAGGGTCCTTTCTTCTTCCAAAATATTCCGGACTCACCTACGTTCAAATTGCTCAATTGATTGATCTCTGTATGCTTGAAGAGCATAGTATGTCCTTCACTTATAGCACCTTAGCTGCATCTGCCATGTATCTTATGTATAATAGAGAAAAGGCTCTTTTCGCTTCAGGTAAGAAAAATTTTTAATTTCCTCTCCAAATTTTTATAATCCAATATTGAATGGGATCTCACCAGCACTGTCTTGATTGTGAGTAATGGTCAAGTCACTTTTGTTGTTACCCTTTCGGGAGAGAGAGTTCAACCAAAGTTGTAATATTTGAATCCTCTCAACCACTTCGATGTTTGCCTTCCTCATAGAGGATCGGTTATAAATGGTAAAGGGCATAAAAACAGATAGTAGAAAGTTTCTTAACCAGCACGAGATATTGGACTATATATAGATGGTGTTGAGATGTATATACAATATATGTTCAGAATATATGAAATTTATATCCCAGCGGTACCTACTATTTTCGTCTTTTGAGCTAATAATTAAAGCAATGGGTGAGGGAGCGGGCAGCCAAGAAAAAAACAAACTATGTATTGTGGCACCCCGCAGGTGCAAGAATAACGCTCCCCCCCCCCCCCAAAAAAAAAAAAAAAAATTTTGTTAATATAGAATTTCAAAAATTTTAAATTTAAAAACATTTTATTATTTTAAAAAATATTTAACAAATTTCAGGATATAGAGCCATCCATATACCCAAAAAAAAGCTCTAAAACTTCAAAGACATCTTAAAATTTTATAATTGTACAGTGAGGGACAATATTAAGTCCCACTCATGCGTTTTCTACTTGTGATTATTTCATTGTTTTTAAAAAAATATTATATATTTTTTAATGGAAACTTTCATGGTTCAAACTTAGAAATTTCCAATAAAGATTTTCATTTTCTTTTATAAAAACAGTGAAATAATCACAAGTAGAAAACGAATGGAGGGACTTAATATTGTCCCTCACTGTACTTGACTTTGATAACTATTTTGTTCGCAGAAGGCGGGATTTGCCATTGGTTTAGTAATTAATTAGCCTATTTGCACGAATGAATGATTTTTCCAAAGAACTATAGTCTATCGTAAATACACGATTTTTGCAATCAAAAGTGGTAAAAAATTTTTTAGGGGTTTTGGAGTTTAGGCTTTCAGAGTTGTTATCATTAATAAAGGGATGACGCCTTAAAAAAATGTTGAAAATTCAAAATTATAACTACGTAGAGCTTTGTTTGAAAAGAGATGGAATTTTTTCAAACAACGCTCAAATAGACTGTAAATAAGCCAATCAATATATCGTTTAAGATAACAAATTTGCGAGATTAGTTCGTGTTTGATTGAGCAAAATTTGTTAAGATCTGGTTCGACTCCAGGCAGTGGCGGATCCAGAGGTGTTTCTCGGGGGGGGGGGGGGGTAATCTAGAGTGACTGGTCGCACAGCACACATTTTTTTCTTAATTTCGCTAATTTAAAGGCGCATTCTGTGCCCTTGACTCCAGGAGGCTAAATTTTTGCTCATTCAAACACGAACTTAACTCGCAAATTTGTTAGATTAAAAATTATAGCCACTTTAGAGCAAATTTTCTATTAAAATTTATTTTTCTCTATATCTCTAAAACTATGCCTGATTACCACAGAAGGGGGGAGGGTGTTATTTACGCCCCTCAACGACAGAGATCTTATGAATTAATATTTTATCCTATATAATTTTAACAGTGGATTGTTGATTTTTTTAGGAATGCAATGGTCTGATTTGGAAGAGTGCGTCCGATGGATGACTCCTTATGCTCAAATCCTCCGAGAAGAGCCGTGTCCGTCCCAGGTTATGGCAATGGCAGTTGGCCAAGATGGTACTGCTACTACGCAAAATACCGCTAATCCTGATTTAGAAGAAGCTCACACCGTTCAAATTCACACGGTGGATCTCAATATTCTGGTAAATATTCATTTTATATTTATTTATTCTAATTATCAAAGAGTGATGTTTATCGTTCATAAAATCATTTTATATTTTTAACAAAGGAGGTAAGATGAAGCGCAGGAAAGAGCAGCAAAAGTTGGAAAATTGATTTCTATTTTCTATTCTATTTTTAAATCTCACTTATTGCTTTGAGTTTAAGCTTCTCGAGCTCCTGTATTATTTATATATATATATTTTATTAATTAGGGAGGTTTAGGCCTTTTCAGTACATAAAAACAATACAATTTTTAAAAAATTATATTTATTTCTAAAAGGTTAACAAACCAATGCTGGTTTCGATAGCATTTCAGCTTATCTTCTTCAGTGAGTGGTTTTGCACCTTTTCATAGGTGATCTTTCTAAAAAATCCCTCTCCAGGAACCAAACCTTTGTATAAACGCCTGCACTTTTGTCATTAACATACATGGATTAAGATTTTATTGCGAGTCGCAATAAAATCTTAATCCATGTATGTTAATTACAACGTTTCGGCCTCTCATTCTGTGGCCTTCAGGCACAATTCAGTTAAGATTACAAAGGTTGTTACATCTGTGACAATCTCATTTGAATTGAAAAGTATGTAGCCTATATTGTATTCAAATGAGAATGTCACAAATGTAACAGTAAGGCCACAGAATGAGTGGCCGAAACGTTTTAATTTTTACAAATAAATCACAGTTAAACCGTAAATCAAATTCTTTTATTAATGATAACAACTGTGAAAGCCTAAACTCCAACATACTTAATATTTCAATTATGATCCAGGCACATTTATTTATACAATTTGATTTAAATAAATATTCATCGGACTCTCTGGAATTCGAACCCTCATTCTTTGGTTAGTTTTAAACTATCCTCCCTGGGCACTAGTTGAAAAATATAAATATTAGGGTGGCACTTATTTACCAAACTTAAAATTCTGAATGGTTCGTCCCCCAGATCATTCAATTATAATAAAAAATAAGATTGCAATGGTAAAAGCTCTCAAATTAAGCGTTTAAACCGTGCCGAAATGCTATTGAATAGGATTAGCATAAAGTGTACTTCAAACGATTTCCACGAAAAATTTCACTTTTTAAAGAGCATCTAAAAACTAGTTGATTCCAATTCGCTCCAACGAATTTTGAATAAATCGAAAAAAACTGGAAAAGTACAGTACTAGTGCTATTTGGCTGCTGAGATTGAAATTTTATAACTAAGTTAGGCACCCCCTGGGACGTGACACGAAGCTTTTGAACAAAATTAGCCAAAGAGTACTAGTACTTGACTGATGTGTTTTTCCGGTTTTCTTTTCGATTTCCTCAAAATTTGCTCCAACGAATTGGATTAAAATTCATAAATCAACTAGTTCAAAAACTCTTAGATGCTCTTTAAAAAGTATATCATTGAAATTTTTCGTGGAAATCGTTTGAAGTACACTTTTTGCTAATCTTCATCTTAGCATTTCGGCACGGTTTAAACGCTTAATTTGATGACATTTACCATTGCAATCTTATTTTTTTGTGATAATTAAATGATCTGGGAGGGCGAACCGTTCAGAATTTGAAGTTTGGTAAATAAGTGCCACCCTAATATATATATATTTGTTTGTGTGTTCCAAAGTAGTGACTGTTAGGCAGGGCGCCCACGGTCGATTTTTAGTCGATGGATAAATGCATTAAAAAATCAATAGTATAAGGGTATTTTATGGCTGGTAGAATTTGTAACAGGAATGGGAATTCCTGTTAAAAAATCAAGTTGATCTGCAGTTGTCGTGTGCGCACCTACATTGAACATTCAGTTCATGACCATCGACTAAACTATCGCTCGATTAAAAATCGACCGTGCGCGCCCAGCCTTATTGTATAGATGGATAATTGTGGGCAGGAGCAGCCAATAAGAAAGACTTTGTATGCTGATTCTAATCTCGGAGGCGTTTCGGTTCCAGCATACAGTCTTTTTTATTGACCGCTCCTGCCTACAATTATCCATCTATATATATATTTAAGCAATATATATATACACGCATTCTTTGGCTTTTAACATGATCAAAATTGACATTTTCAGGTTTAAATTGCATAGCTCAAAATTGCAGTCAATAATAATAGCAATTTTTGTCAAAACAGAAGAATACTTAATAATAATTTCTTTTCTAATTTCTTTTTATAGGAAAAAGCTCAAAAATTAGGCAAAGAGAGCCAAGCGTGTGCCGAATTGTCCCAAGAGAATCTTAATAGTCCCCCTTCCGTGTATGGCGGCTGCTTAACTCCGCCGTCAAGTCAAAAGAAATCGCCACCGCATTCAAGGAAGAAACAAGCAGAGGAATTCGATTTAGACACGACCATCCTAGACAACTCGATCGGTTCCAATTCCTCAACCATTACTATCTCCTCTAATGAGACTCTAACGCAAAATGATTTTTAACTTTTTTTTTTATTAACAGAGAAAAAAAGATTAAATTTATTTGAGAATTTGTAAATTTATATATTATATATATGCTATATATTCGTACAAAATATTAACTTTATTATTCAAACTAGTTTATGGGTGCGCTTATAAAGAACGCCTTTCTAGTCAAGAAACTATAAAAAATTTTATATTTTAAACAAAAAAAAAAATTAAAATAAGCCACTCATAAACTTGGTAGTTGCTAATTTTTTTTTTTTTTTTTTTTTTCTTTTTTTTAGTTTCTGGCAGAGAAAAAAAAGAATCTTTTAACGTTTAGGCCAACTTTAATATCGTTGAAATGATTTGATTTAGTATAGGTTTTTCTTTTTTATATCTTGTTCGCTTTTCCGACGACTTCGAAATTGAGAATTAAAATCACTCATAAAAATATTTTTTCTAAAAAAAAAAAAAAGATAAATTAAACAAGATAAACCAATTGATATGAGTGATTAGAATTCATGAACTCTATTTTCGGTATTGAGAAGGTTGTAAATTTTATTCTTGTCAATTTTCTTCTTAGTGAATAAACCCTTTATAAAAGAAATGTTTCTTAGCTTTAATTTCTTTGATTAAAAGATAAAATTCAATTAGACACCTTTCTTTTTCGAGTTTTAATAAATTCTTATAAAAATAAAATTAAAATAGCTTTTTAAAACGACTGAGGACAAGCAAGCACTCGTTATTGATAAAGAACAGTTATTAAAAAATAATTTTGACAGAAAGAGGAAGCGACAGCCAAAAGGTTTTTTTTTTTAAGACTTTAAATTTTATTTGATACGAAATGAAATTTTGCCCAGGCATGGAATTAACTCAATCTCACTTGTTAGTAAATGTTTCATTGACAGCACGCCCTCAAATCAGATAAAATCTTGATAATCGTTACACTAAACAAAAAAAAAGTTCTTTTGGCTGCCGCTTCCTCTCGCAATCATTATTAACAAACAAAATATTTATTATATAGAATAGTTATAAATAAAAGACATATTTGGCATTAATCGTGTTTTATTAATTACTAAATAAAAGAATTTTCCCCGATTAATGGCAAAAATGTCTTTTATTTCCAAAGTGGTGTTTCCCTGTTTCTCAAATCCATTCACAGCCTCTTATTACCTATTCAATAAAATAGCAACTTCGCCTCAATTTGAAGTTGGATCCTCAACTTTGAAGCTAAAGATTTAGTGAAACATTCCAAAGGAAAGGTGTCTTTGAATCTCAAATTTTTTTCTTTTTGTTAATGCCTCAAATAAATAACTGTAAATATTTAGTAGTTAAGCAAGTTAAATGTGTTTTCAGAAAAAAATATTTATTTATTTATTTTTTATTCCTAATCTCTGCCATTTCATCTATCTTAAAATTCAAGACTGAGACATAAAAAAATGAATTTTCAAACATTTTTTAAAGACTTAAACAAAAAAAAAAATCATAACCCTTTTATTATTTAATATAATTTTTTTTTTGTAAATAATTATCTCTTAGTTACCTTAGGGTTAGGATTTTTCAAATACGCTTTCCACAATTTTCCCTTCACTTGTTTCTTGTATATATAAAATAAATATTACTTGTCAAAGCGGGAATTTATTTTTCTAAAGTTTAATAAAGTAAAGGGATTATAGAAATTAGCTACTTAATTTGTTTTTAAAAAAGAAAAGGGGCGCATCGCCCTCGTTAAAAACACACAACACTTTCTTTAACTTTTCAACCGTCCTAATATATTTTTTCGTTTAAAAAAAAAAAATTTTTTTGATTGAAAATATAGTTTATAAAAAATAAATTTAGTGAAAAAAAAATAAAAAATTTGTATTTGCGCATGTGCATGTTGAATGTAAATATTAAAATATAAAAGATTTTTTTTGTAATTGTTAATTATTGATGATAAATTTTTATATTAATTGGAGAAAGTTTATATTTAGATGATGAATATATATATATATTTTATAATCGTGAACGGATTAAATTTCCATTATTTGTAAATAAAAGAAAACAAAGAGATTTTCATCTATCTATCAAAATTTGTTAACTTTCTTCATAGTTTAATTTCATAAAAAAAAGAAATCATATTTTAAATCTATAGTTTGTAGTATCGATGATAAATAATAATTTTTTTTTTTGTCAGATGTCCATTTGCTATGATAATGTAAATATCTATACTTATATAATATATAACAAATGATACATTTTTCTATTTATATCCCTTCTGCATTTAAATCGTATTTTTTGCAATTTAAAAAGAAAATTAATTATGTTAATTCTTCCAGGATTATGATTATATTTGATGATTTAGTTTGAACTAAAAAAAAAAAAAGATGAGTTGTATTAAATAATTCTATTTGATGAAAATAAAGATATATAAAAAAAATAGTTTTTTTTAATGAGATGTTTGCGTGTCGAAAGAAGTAAATTAGAGAGATTTGTAAAACGAGGACAATCTATTTCAACGGGGAAAAATGTTATCATTACAACAATACTTTTACATTACAATTGACGCGCATTATTGGACAATAATAGAGCGACTCTAACAATTAAAAATTTAATTTTAGAATTATGAGAATCTTTTGAGAAATAGATGGAGGCATGTGATCAATCAACATCACTGACTGGCCTAGAGGGACAGAAAAAGTATTATTATTAAAAGTTCTTTATTAATGTCGATATTAATTGAATCTGCAACTATTGCACTTTCAGAATGGATCTCTAGCACTGCCCACTTGACAAAATCCTCGACCGCCATTTATCAATAAATCTGTTAAGGATCGTCTTTTCTTTCAAGGATGACTTCATTCAAAAATTCAGAGGAAAAAAAGATTTATTGAAAATCAACGTTTTCGATCCTATTAAGTTGTTGGCGGGGAAATATGCCTAAACAGACACCAAAAGATTCAAGTGAATTTTAAAGAAATAAAAAGGATTTTTATAGTCTGCAGTTTAATATACTGAATAAGAAATTAAGTATGCTGGGACGATTAAGGTTATGGAGAAAAAAAACAGAGACTCCTTTTCACATTAAAACAATTTATTGGCAAATATATACATAGGTTCTGCTAACGCAATCCATCCTCAAATTATACAATTGTGGACAGTATTAGAACGAGCACCCGCCTAGCAGGTCCCCGTGGGAATTGTTTTAAGTAGATATAACTAATTGTAGTATATATATATAAAGATATAATTTTTCTTTCAGTGACTTGCTCATTGCTCATCAAAACGTCCTCTCCAATTGTAGAATGGCTTTTTGCTCCACAATTGAACAGGTCTTGGGACGGTTACAATACACCTTCAACCTCAGGTATCCTGTGCGTGGAAGGCGCCTCAACTGGCCCGGACGCTCACCAGATTTAGCCATGGGCCTATGCGATTTTTTTCTTTGGGGTTACCTGAGGTTGAAGGTGTATTGTAACGACCCAAGACCCTGGAAGACCTATAGAACAATATTGATGCTGAAATTGCAAGAATACCAGAAGACATGCTCAGAAAGGATTGTGGAGGTAAACATTTGTCAGATACACTGTAAATTATTTAAAAGTGGAAAACAGTCACTGGTTTATTTTTTTCTCTAAAATCTTTATACTGAATTTTTGAACTTTTATATTCTTGTATAGGCTACACATCTATACAGAATATATATATATACACTCTTTTCTGTTGATATAGGCTATATGTATTAATATATTGTTCCCCCCCCCCTCCGCTAAGAATAAGCTAGCGCCGTCTCTGTATATCAATAAATGAAAATTTACAGTTTCTTACTTTTTATTATTTTATTTAGACACCATATTAAATAAATATTATTTTCTTGAATAAATATTTGCTGCGAGCGATATTTAAAAAAGCCCGCGTCGCATCGCTAGCACATGTGTTCGGTATCGTCGGGCATTCTCGTGCCAGTTTATTCCCTGCAGTTGACTCGGAAGCTGATGCAAATAAACCAAGTAATCAGCTCACATTTGGATCTTCATAAAAATTCCCTTTTTATTCAAAAAACAATAAATAAAAAGTAAAAATGAGTAGCCTTTTTCCAATTTTCAAAATATGTAAGATATGTTTTATTTCGAGAAATCTTTTAATCAAATTGCCTTCTTCATTAATCATTCCAAATTTATACAAAAATCCTTCACATCTTTCATTTGTAAGAAAGGTTAGTAATTCTGAAAATCCTAATATTATAAATGATTTATTATTAATGAAAAGTAATCGTGGATATAAATCCCAATTGAGATCAATTAAAAGAAAGTTAAAGAAGAAAGAAAATATTGATTTAGAATATGAATATCGAACGATAAAACATCCAACAGATCCCAATTTATGGGAAACTCATCTCACAACTTCCTGGCCAGAATCTAAAAGGTAAAATTAATTATTTTCTTTAAAGAATGTTTTACTTAATCACATCATCATCTTACTGACAGCTCAGAGTGAGTCTTAGACAATCTCATTTATTTGAGCTTTTTTCTATTTTTACATTATGAATTATTGTTATAATCTATCTTAAATTGAACACACCTTATATTGTGAAAGAACAAATTTATGGGTTCAATGAAGAAATGGTGATGATTGAATAAGGAACTCAATGAGGAAAGCAGCCAGCAGAAATAAAAAAGCACGTTCCTTCCATCTTCAGGACGTGCTCCCGAAACGTCGACGAAATAATATAAGTTTTTTATTTCTGCTTGCTGGCTTCCTCATTGAGTTCCTTATTCAATTCAAAAGAACAAATTTATGTTTATTTTCAAATGTGACTCATTTGATTCTTACATACAATCTCACAAATTATCTTTTTTTTAAAAAAAATATTTTTTTACTTCCTCTCTTTTTTTTTTGTGGGGTGTTTTTTTTAACGCTGATTCTTCGTCATTTAGAAGAGAAGAGAAGTGTGGCCCTCAATGCGTGTGTGAGGTACATTTACAATCTGGGGCCAAGGGATCATGTCTCTCACCGGGTTAGGGACTTTCCGGGACGTTTGTGAGGTATAGATACGGGTTATTTCTCTTTAAAATCACCCGTACGGCACTTCCGAGCTATCTGTTTGATTCGCTCACACCGGGACCGTCTGAGAGGGCTCTCACCCTCTCCTGCCCTATCCATAGATCTAGAACAATGTCCCGGTCATTTGTCGTAACAGCCAGCAGGCTTTGGAATAGTCTTCCTGTTGAGATTCGGAGATGCACCAGTTACTTCAGTTTTCGCCGAGCCGCCCGTGCCCACCTCATAGCTCAATCCTGATAGCGATTCCTGATTGTCCGACACCTGCCAGGTTTTAAGTTGGTCAAACTAGCCTTTAGACTAACTGTCGATGGCGATGCTCAATATTTTGATATTTTTTTTTGCAATTACTTTTGGTTTCTATATATATTCTTTTTGTTTTTTCTTATAAACTTGTACACTAAGAGGGGCCGAAGGCCCTATGTACATTTTAAAAATAAATAAATAAAAAAAAAAAATAAATAAAAAAATAAAAGGACGCAGGGGGGGAGGGGGGTTTGAACCCAAAAACCCCCATGCCTGGACCCCCAATAGATATATACATTAATAACAGTTATCGTAAAAGTCTTATATGGTCTAAGTTGCCGAAAAAGACACTGTGCATGTGTGTGTGAGTGGGAGTGTGAATGGGAAAAAAAGTGTTAATGTTAAAAAAAAAAAAACTAACAATTAGCATAAATAAACATATGCAAAGAATACGAGGTGTGTTCAAAAAGAAACCCGTATCAGTTTAATTGCTTATTGTACAACATTTTAAGCACTGTCCCCTTCAAAATAGTCCCCTTTTGAGGTAATACACCGTTCCCATCGTTTCTTTCATTTTTGGAACGCCTCCTGGAACACATTTTGTGGGACGGCGCGCAGGCTTCTCGTCGTATTGTCCTGTTTTTCAGTATGGCAAACAGGAAAAAGTCTGCTGGGGCTAGGTCAGGAGGATACCATGGATCGGACACAACGGCTGGTGTTTTGCAGTCAAGGAGTGACGCGTGAGCCGGCACATTGTCTGGCAGTTCATGCCTCTTTCAGCTTTTTTTGAAACAAAAACATAAAGGACGTCGTTTTCTAGCCATAGAGGACAATGCGACAAGCCTACGCGCCGTCCCATAAAATGTGTTCCAGGAGGCATCCCAAATTGGAAAAACGATGGGAACTGTGTGTTGCTAGTAGAGGGAACTATTTTGAAGGGACAGTGCTTAAAATGCTGAACAATAACAATAAAGCTGATACAGCAAAAGTTCTGTTTCTTTTTAAACACATATATATATATATGTATGTATTCATACACCGTGTTCTGGCTATTCACTGGGCTGAAAGATGTATTCAGGCTGGTATTATTAAATAATCTGATTGAAAATTGCAATTTCTTTAATTTAAAAATTTTTACTAAAATTAGAGATAACAATGACTGCTTAGTGTTGCAAAATAATATTAATAGCAGGAATAGTAGGATTTGAGGTTACCTTTATCTGGCTTACCCAGATTTCCATTGTTTTTGTTGCTGCTGAATATTGATTGCAGTGATTAATTGTTCCATTAATTTCTCCATCGTCGCCAATAATATGTTTTAGTAATAGAAATAATAAAATTAAAAGAACGTGTAGAACTTAATAAAATTTATTTCGAGAGATGAATAAAATAACAATAAGATAAACAACCAACAATGAATGACGTCACCCACATGGCAATCCAGGTGGCGCTGACTTCGCCCCGCTTCCAGGGGACTTAGAAATACCAAAAGTGTTCATTTGTGGCGTAAAGAAAATTTACTAGCATTCAATATTGAGAAATGTAATGTATCTGCACTTTAACAAGGAAAATAAATATTTGTAATTATTATTTTGAAAATGTAAATGTAAAAAGAGTAAAATGTGTTAAAGATTTGGGAATTTTCTTTAACTCTAAATTAGTTAATAAAGCTTTCAGATGCTTGGTTTTCTGAAGAGAAATTCTAAAGATTTTGTTAATTTACATTAGGTTGCCAACTGTTTGAAATATTCGAGATTGCTTGAGAGGATCCCGCCTCCGAGCGATGCAGTTTTTGAGACCTGGCGATAGGACTGCTTGCTTTCTATCTTCTATTTGACCAACTTCCCGTTCGTGTTTTGAAACGAAATTTTATATACTTAAAGAAGACCTTCTAGGGATTACAGGAAAATTATTTTCATCCCGAAATTCCTAAAACTTTTTGAGTTATTAATTCATAAAGTTACGATTTCTTCCATAGGAAATGTATAAATATTTATGTATTCTTTGCATTTGTGTATTCCATAAATGTAAACAAATCCTCAAGAAGGCATGGATTGGAATGGAATAACAAATATTTTTTTTTTTTTCAAAGGGATAATTTCCATTTCATAATTTAGAAGAAAAGGCGAGGGTCCGCAGCAGGCGGGCCGGAGCCAGCTGGCATGGGGTCCAGGGGGCGAAGCCCCACGGCTAGTAAATAAATAAAAAACTATTTTTAATTCATTGTTGAAAGCTGGGATATATATACATGACATATCAACCTTTAGAAATTATAAAATTATCTATAGAGACCAAGTCCGCCGACCCCGCACTGCGGAAATATGGATTAAGTCAAAATTTGAAACAAAACATTTAAAAACATTTCTAGTGTTAATTCAATATTTTTTTTTTTTTTTTTTTAGTTTTCAATCTTCAAGTTCAGAAGCATCATTTTCACAAGAATTAGCTGCAAAAAAATTTTTAGAATTTTATGAAGAGAATAAGAAATCTGAAAAAATAAATAAAAATGATAAGGTACACCTCCGTCCCGTTAGCAAGTTTCCCTAATAAACTATTGATAATAAAGAACTTCGAAAAGACTAAAAATAACAACTTTGTTTCAAATTTTATTTTTAATTCTACTATTTATAACCAGGGAGGTATTTATAACCTAAAGGAGAATAAAAACAAATTTATTAATGTCAGATTTATTTTGTCTTCCGTCAAGCGAAGCGAAGAAAAAAAAAATAGAATTGTATATTTTTTACTGGTATTGAATTTCTTCAACTTCTGATCTAATAAGTGATTGAGAATAAATTTTTTTTTTTTTTTTTTTCTTTTGAAGAGGATAAAAATTTATTATGTCTGAGTTGGTAATTTCATTGATTGTTTAAAAAATAGGCAAACTTTTATTATCCCTGTATTAATAGATTTCTCCTTTTATTTAATTAATTATCAAATAGAATAAAAAATAGATTTATATTTTTTATTTAAAAATTTTATTAAATTTTTGTTTCTTTTTTCCTTTAGGATCAAAAAAATGGGAATTTAATTTCCATTGAATTCACCAAAGAAGGTTAGTTTCTTGTCTTTATTTTTTGCCAATGTTTTTTTTTTTAATGTAAAACAAATTCTATTTGTTCCAGAAATTCTTGATTTGAAAGCTCGATATCCCCTGCCAAAGAATTCGCTTCAAACGATATCAAATAAAATTGCAAAAGAATTAAATAAAAAACAAAATCCAATCAAGATGACTTATCAATTCTTATCTCAGGTGACTTTTTTATATACTTTTTTAAATTAAGATAAATATTGGGTCTCCAGATGGTTTGGACCTTGGCCCATGATTTAAAACAACCCCTAGTCTGTTTCGCTCCCTTACAGTAAAGTTCCCCTTAGAAAAAAAAAATTAAAATTAAAACAACTTTAGGTCAATCTCAGTTCGGTTTACTTTGGCCCTGAACTACTTCGAAGTAATTGGTGTTGGACCATGGGCGTAACTAGAGAATTTGGCTGGGGGAGAGGGGCATGGGACCAGCTATCCTCCGGGGGCCTGGAAAGCCCCGAAAAAGGGGCAACTTTCTGGGGGGGGGGGCGACACCCCTAGTTACGCCCATGTGTTGGACCGAAGACAGATATACCAAATTTTGCTAAATATTTCTTAATCTAGTAACTTAATCATCTACTTTAATTCCTAGTTCCACCTAACAAGTGACAGAAACGGGATCGTAAGCACCGCTTTTTAATGTACTATTTGGTACTCAATTAGACATCCATTTAGGCTGTCGAAATTAAAGGGCCAGCCGGAGAAAATCAATTGGGGGGATCCGTTAATATTAAAATAAAATCAAATAAAGTTGTCTATTTGTGGACCAAATTTTATTAAGATTATTCCTTGGTTTGTTTCTAAGGATAGGTGAAAAGTGAAGAAAATCTGCAGCTAGTTGTTTTTCATTATTTTATTCCCACCACGTTGACGTTTCGACCCCGATCACTTCAAAATTGTCTTGCGACGTGACCATCTCTCTTGATCATTTACTTTCAATTATATAATAACTAATATAATCTATTTGTATCAATCCATCTTTAAGTTCTATATATAATATATGATTGAAAATTACAAATTTACACATATATAACACCCACCTGTTCTGAGGATGATCCCAACCGGGATCGAAACGTCAACGTGGTGGGAATAAAATAATGAAAAACAACTAGCTGCAGATTTTCTTCACTTTTCACCTATCCTTATTAAACTACCAGCTATAAGCCCTACGTATCTATGGTTTGTTTCTGTTTATACGAATATGTCACTGAAATTATAATTGCATTTATTCTCGCCAAGATGGTAGTCGAAACTTCAGCCTGGTACGGCTTTAATAAAATATATTTGGCTGCCAAAAGTCTTGAAGTTTTTTTTTTAATCCGTACGCCTCATTTATTAAGATCGTTAAAAAATAATATATATATATATATATATATAATATTAGTTATTTTCTAATCCTAAAGTTGGCCAAACTAATATAAATATTATTTCTAATTTAATATCAATTAATTATTGTTCATTGTTGAAATAAAAATTCGTAGATCAATTTTCCTCAAAAATGTCTAATGTTTGAATGTTTTTAGAGTCATGCGTATGGATTCTGGAATTGTTCTATCTATTGGTGGTGGCCTCAGGCTTACACCTTCCAAGGACTCGGTTTTAACAAATCAGAGGCATACTCAAATGCTTCTTATCAAGCCCTCAGCTGGCTCGAAAAAGAAAAATTAATCTCTCAATCGGGTGTGCCGATCGTTTCCAAAGAAAAGTTGTATTCCCCTAAGATTCAACTTAAAAACGAGCATACAGAGAGCCTGGTGCCTTTGATAAACAAATATTTTGAGGTGAGCGAATAAACTAATTCATTTTATTTTTATTATTACTATAATGGTTATATATTAATTTTTAGGAAATTGAGGATTGCATTAATAAAAGTGAGGAAGCTCCTGAAATCTCATTAGAAGAAGAAACAAACGGTAAGGTTTATTTTTTTAAGCCAAAAATTCATATCAATTTAAGGATTAAATAATAATAGTAATGTTTATAATTTTAGAATTTTTCTCATCAAATGAATTACCAGAATATTTAGTTGATAAAATCAACGAGAAACTGTTCAAAAGAGCCTTAGAGAGGCGATATACATCTAATGAGGATCTGCCGATCTCGAAATTCAGGTGAATTAAAATTTGTACTTGCCAAGGACTTAATTTCGCTTAGTTTTTGGAATCTTAGAATAAACTTCCAGCTTGAAGGTGCTATCTTGCACCGCTGTCAACGGAGAGAATCCCTCGGCCAAGGGGATTTTCTCCGAACAGCAATAAGCCTGGCATGGGCGTACCCAGCGAGGGGCAGGGGGGCAGCTGCCCCCCCCTAGAAGCAACAAAAAAAAAAATTAATTGTTTATAAAGTGTTGAAACGAAACAAAATTGGTGGATGGCGACGGGGAATGATTCTTTTTGTTAGGACTCGAGGGTTTTTAGGCCTTTAATTCGAAGGCTTTACCCCTCTATATAAAAAATAGCTATGTCACAATCTGGACGACCATGATCTGCCCCCCCTGGACGGGATGATCTGACCATGCCCCCCCCCTAGATTTGATCCTGGGTACGCCCATGTTTAGATATGAAAAATTTTATCAAATTTTATTAAAACCAAGCGAAATTCGTCAAAGAGAGTATTTTTCCCAATTAATAAACGTTAATAATATACTAAATAATCTGGTCTTGAGTTCGAAAGAGGTAGAAATTTTATAAAATCCAAAAATAGCAAATGACATTTAGGATATGAAAAATTTTATCAAATTTTATTAAAACCAAGTGAATTCGTCAAAGAGAGTATTTTTCCCAATTAATAAACGTTAATAATATACTAAATAATCTGGTCTTGAGTTCGAAAGAGGTAGAAATTTTATAAAATCAAAAAATAGCAAATGACATTTAGGATATGAAAAATTTGATCAAATTTTATTAAAACCAAGCGAAATTTCGTCAAAGAGAGTATTTTTCCCAATTAATAAACGTTAATAATATACTAAATAATCTGGTCTTGAGTTCGAAAGAGGTAGAAATTTTATAAAATCAAAAAATAGCAAATGACATTTAGATACATGGGCGTACCCAGCGAGGGGCAGGGGGGGGCAGCTGCCCTCCCCTAGAAGCAACAAAAAAAAAAAAAATTAATTGTTTATAAAGTGTTGAAACGAAACAAAATTGGTGGATGGCGACGGGGAATGATTCTTTTTGTTAGGACTCGAGGGTTTTTAGGCCTTTAATTCGAAGGCTTTACCCCTCTATATAAAAAATAGCTATGTCACAATCTGGACGACCATGATCTGCCCCCCCCCCCCTGGACGAGGATGATCTGACCATGCCCCCCCCCCCCTAGATATGATCCTGGGTACGCCCATGAAGCCTGGATCAAATTTTTCTAGTGACTACAAACAAAAATTGCACTATCGCAAGGACAGAGTGGTTGAAAAAGTTTCCATTTTAGCATACATGTTGTTCTCGACAACATTTCTCTCTCCCATCTTATTCCATTTTTGGATTGAAATAAAAGATTTGCTAATGATATTTTATTTGGCTGGAGATTGTGTATATTATTGTTGCTAAGTAGGCAGCCAGGATGAGAAATAAAACACTATTTTATTTCAATCTGCTCGTCAACGTTTCGGACACATTGTAATCTAAATGTTAAAAATGTCACAACAAATGACACCTTATTGTTATAAATGACATCTGCTCAGTCCTGAGGACGATTAGCACCCGAAACGTCGACGAGCACACTGAAATAAAATAGTGTTTTATTTCTCATCCTGCCTGCTTACTTAGCATCAATAATATATTGTTTAAAAGATTTACTATTGAAGGAGTCTTGGATCTTTTACGTTAATAACTATTAATTTTTTCCTTGCAGAGAAGAAATCAATTCCGCAATTACAGACAATAGAGTCGTTGTTATTGAAGGTCAACCTGGCTGTGGAAAATCGACTCAAGTTCCTCAATATATTTTAGATGACCTCGCTCAGAAAATGCAAGGTTCCAATTGTAGGATTCTAATCACTCAGCCTAGAAGAATTAGTGCTATTAGTTTAGCACAAAGAATTGCTGACGAAAGAAGAGAAGAAGTTGGAGATGTGGTTGGTTATCAGGTATTTATTTTGCTTAACACTTTCTACCTTCCTTGCCATCAGGCTAGGTTTTAATGTACTTATTATTGTGCCGTTTGGAACATTCTCCATTCACTAACTCTTAAAAAAATTTGGTTTGCCAAAAGACTGATTGATCGAGACGTTCAATTGTTTTGCTATTTTAATCAGCAGAAAAAAAGCTAATTTATAGTAAAAGAATTTGATTTTCGGCTTAACTGTGGGTTTATTTGTAAAAATTACAACGTTTCGCCCACTCATTCCGTGGCCTTCTTCAGGTACGATTATAAAGGTTGTTACATCTGTGTCAACCTCAATTGGAGTTAAATTCAATTGAGACTGTCACAGATGTAACAACCTTTATAATCGTACCTGAAGAAGGTCACAGAATGAGTGGCCGAAACGTTGTAATTTTTACAAATAAACCGAAAATCAAATTCTTTTACTAATGATAACAACTGTGAAAGCCTAAACTCCAAAATGTGTAGTTTTAAAGTTAGTAAGAGTGTAGACTTAATTGATGGTGCCCTGTATAAATAAAAATCTTAAATACCATTTCTTTTTTATTTCTAGGTGCGTTTTGAAGCCGTTTACCCACAATACCAATCAGGCTCTTTATTTTTTTGCACGACAGGGATTCTATTAAAAAGGCTTTTAAACGATCCTTCTCTCAAAGGTAAATAAAATAAAATTTTTTTATTCATCAAGAAAAGCAAACTCAACTCGAGTTCTTAAAAGAATTAAGAATTCTGATAATTTATTTATTTTTAGGGATTTCACACATCATGATTGACGAAGCACACGAGAGAGATTGCGCCACTGACATGACTCTGGCGCTCCTAATTGAATCGTTGAAACTCAATCCAGAATTAAAGTTAATTGTAATGTCTGCCACGATCAATTCCCAAATGTTCGTCGATTATTTTAATAAAGCAAAAGTCTCAACGGCTACTATCAAAATTCCAGGATTTACATTTCCTGTAAAATCTAATTTTATTAATTATAAAAGTAAGGATTTTCTATATCTAAAATTAAAAAAAATCTTAACTTTTTTATCAATAACACAGGGCAACCAATACTGATTCTGCGGCATGGGATTTATTAAACAAATTTAAGTAATTTTGGCCCTCTGAATACGAAAATAATAATACTTTTTGAGATAAAGGCAATCCAATTGATACTGTGAATTCAATTATAGAAGGATGTTATTTTTTAAAATTATCAAATGATTTCAAACAAAGTGCTAGATGCAAAGAATAATAAAAGACAAGAACATATCAATAAGAGTTAAGAAGAACGTTCTGTACGGGATTTCTTTTGGTGTCTTTTGGTCCGGTTTATCTTGAGTCAATTCAAACAAAATCATTTGTAGGCTGAGTACTTCAGAAATTTTTTTTTTTTTTTTGTTCCCCTGTGTAATTGTTGACATGTCTCGATTTTGATGATGACATCATCTCTGAAACGACAACATTAAATTCGAAATAGGACCTTTCAACATTCAATTGCTGTCCTTATATCTTTGAGATACAATGACGTTATTATTGTGGTAAAGTGCTGGCCTTCAAAAAGTCACTGATGGACCTGACACAACTGTTTCAGAGAGCAATTATTCAAAAAGACTTACAGTAAAATAAATTTGTAATTATTTCTTTAAATTTTTTAAAGTATAGAGAGTGATAATAATCCTAGAAGCATGTGATTATTTCATTGTTTTTATAAAAGATGAATATTTATATTAAAATCTTCTATGGTTGAACTAAGAAAGTTTTCCATTAAAATTTTTTCATTTTTTTGCAAAACAATGAAATAATCACATGAGAAATGCTTAAGGGGGGGAGGAGGGGGGGGTCCACATTTGATATTTTGTAGGCTTTTACTAAAAATATAAAAGGTTTTGCTCCTGTAGAAGATACATGATTAGATTATGTGGGAAAAAAATAAAAACAAAACAATTTATTAGTATGCGAATGGATTAATGAGCAGCTAGCTGCTGGGGGTGAGGTGTTGGAATATTGAATAAAGGAGGCGCGAACACTTGTGGCCTAGACCAGCTAGAACCAGCTTAACGGTTTTTCGAGACTCGCCCCTTAATAGCAAGAAGGCCAGCACACAGTGTGTTAAAAAGAGAAGGAAATGATAGAGTAGAGGAGGTAGAACACAGGGCATCACATCTATCGAGGGAAATGTCTTATAATTTTAAAAAATGTTAAAATTATTCCTTTTTCTTTAAATAAATCTTAAATTTATTCACAACTTGTTCAAAAAGACTTAAAATATTATTTTAAATAAGAGAATTATTTATTTTTTTTAGATATGACGTTAGACGAGCTTAATGTTAGAAAGATCGTTTCGGAAGTAAATAACGACAATTTAAATTCAATAAATGGCAATCTTGTTATCCAAACTATTTTATATATAAACAAAACTCGACCCCTGAATGGCGCTATCCTTGTATTTCTGCCTGGCTGGGCCGAAATAACTTACATCCGAAACAAACTTGAAAGCCTTTTAGATGAGAGATTGCATTTGGTAAGTTTTTCCAAATATATTTTTAAATTTAATCGAAATTGATCGAAATTTTTCCTCCTCCCTTTGCAGATTTTGCCAGTCCATAGTCGTTTAAGATCTCGGGATCAAATGAAAATCTTCTCAAAGCCGCCTGAAGGAGTTCGAAAAATCATTCTTGCTACGAATATTGCAGAATCCAGCATCACAATTAATGATGTAGCCTATGTTATTGATGCAGGCCTCCATAAAGAATACAGGTTTGTTCGTCCACCTGCCGAAAGTTTTTGATGATTATCTCTTTTCTTTATATGTGATGCGGAAAGTACAAAGGGATCTCTTGACTGAAATTTCACAAATTGAGTTATTAATATTTGATTGTAGAGGATAATTTCCCTTTAACATTTTAAGACCAAAACCACTCTGATGTCTCAAAAACTAAAAAAGTTACAGCCTTTCAAAGTTATAGAAATAAAAAAAACTGGATTTTGAGGAAAACGCATTTTTTTTTAATTTTGCTTGTTAGCCATAGGCCATTCCGCCACTTTTAACATTATACAAATATTATACATTAATACAAAAATAAACAGAATACAAAAACATTAATAAAAATAACACTAATATAACTAAACACATTACAAAACCACTGATAGAAATAATAAACATATAAATAACACATTACAAGAACATTGATACAAATAACAATAATATAGCCCCGGGCTTGGCGTAGTTGGTAGCGCGCCTGCCTTGTATACCAAGGGTTGGGGGTTCGGATCCCAGCCAATCCGATGATTTTATTTAAGGAATTTGGATACCAAATGGCTTCATCATACAAAAACACTTTTACAAATAAAACTGATATGAATGAACATTCTTACTAAAAACGCATTTAAACACAATGAAGAAGAACTATTTAAAGTTACTAAATAGATTATTTTGTAATATTTATCGGATTCTCATCGCTAAATTGACCGAATAAATCTGTATAGGAAATATTGAAGAATCGTATTCAATCGGAACCCAAAAATCGATATTCGACTAAAATGCCCGTACCGATAATTTTACTTCGCCGACAAGAGGTCCCGCCTCACTTTCCGCATTACATACATCAATCGAATTTTGAAATTGCTTTTCTTTACTGTATTTAATAGTAATATTTTGATTTTTGTAAAAGTTTTTTAAAATTTATTATTGTTCCTTTGTTAAAGGCCGTCGATATAATTTAATTTAACATATTTGTATGTTTTTTTGTTGGTAGGCCAAACGTCCCATGACCTCCGGGAATCGAACCCAGGAGCTCCACTCTATCCTGGGCACCGGTGGACGTTTTGCCCATCAACAAAAAAAATATACAAATTGTTAAATACTGTATATTTATGACTTGTCAAGTTCGATTCGAGGTATTCATTGAATATTAATTAATATTTATTCATTTAACTTTAATTAAATGTAATTTAGCCCTGGCACACACTTTGCGTTTTACAGGCGAAATTTAAACTTTCCATTTTTTATAAAACTATATGGGGACATAATCTTAAAGCATAAAGACTAGGAACCGACCGAATATTCGGTTTCGGTTACGGTTTCGGCCAGTTTCGGCCAAAAATCATGGTTTCGGCCGTAGTTTCGGTTTCGGCCAAAAAGTGGCCGAACCTTTCGGCCGGCCGAAACCAGAGTCTGAAAAAATGGGATGAGACTCGCATGCAAAAAAAAAAAAAAAGGTCAAATAATTTGCACTTGAGTGAGAAAAAAATTTAGTCTCCCTAAAAAAAGGTAAAATGATTTTCACGGGAGGGAAAAAAAATTCAAAAAAAAATAAAAGGTAAAATGAAAAAATTTTTTTATAGGAAATACAAGTTTCGGTTTCGGTTACGGTTCGGCCGAAACTAAGGTTGAGGCCGAATATTCGGTTTCGGCTGAAAATCTTGTTTCGGTCGGACCCTAATAAAGACTAAAAAAATCTATGACATGTTCAGTGAGGGACAATATTAAGTCCCACCCATGCGTTTTCTACTTGAGATTATTTCATTGTTTTTATAAAAGAAAATTAAAATCTTGATTCGAAATTTTCTAGGTTTGAACCATGAAAGTTTCCATTAAAAAATATATATTTTTTAAAAAACAATGAAATAGCAACAAATAGAAAACGCCTGGGTGGGACTTAATATTGTCCCTCACTGTACTTTGCCTGTGCACTAGGTGGATGTGTTTAACTACAAACCCCAAATTTTTTCTTATTTTATTAATTTAATTTTAAATAATATTAATTGACAAATAATAGCGATAACAGCGTATCTTTTAACATTATACGGCTCCCCATTTTACGGTAGCAAATTTGCGAGATGAGGCAAAAATTTATTTAACTTCTAGCTAAATATTTATAATTTTCATAAATTTCTTAAAAAAGGAACAAAATGAGAAGGTGACAACTAAAATCGAACCATTTTGAAAGGAGTTCCCTAGTTGGTAGGTATAAATAAACCTGTGCTGGACATGCAAACGTCGCCAGTAAACTGCAACGTGTATGCCCTGGGGCTTTTCTTTGTTTTAACATATAGGCCTACTCTTAGGTTTTCAATTTAATTATAAGGACCGTTGGCCAAAAAATAAATACTTTTGCGTATTATCCGTTTATTTGTAAATATTTCGACCCCAGTGATATGGAATCATCTTCAGTACAATCAACAGATGTTTTGCAAAAAATTATAATAATAAATAATATAAAAGTTGCATTCATGGAATGCTCAGATGTTTTGTCATATTGGATGGGAGGAATTAACGATTTGCAAAACAGCTGTTGATTGTACTGAAGATGATTCCATATCACTCGGGTCGAAATATTTATAAATAAACGGATAATACGCAAAAGTATTTATTTTTCGACCGACAGTCCTTATAATTAAATTGATCATCCTTACGGCCATCTACAAACAAACAACTCTTAAATTTTTTTTTTTTTTTAGGTTCTCTTCTTCAGGTTTTTCTATTTTAAGTAATCATTGGGTTTCCCAGGCGTCTGTCAAACAGCGCAAAGGGCGAGCAGGGAGAGTTGGCCCTGGCGAGTGCTTTCATTTATATTCTGAAGAACAATTTAATAATTTAGAAGAATTCCCAATCCCCGAAATTCATCGAGTTTCACTTTCAAAAATGGTTCTGGACTCAAAAGTAAATAAATAAACACACCAAACGAGATTTTGTTAATTGAAACGTAATCATATTTTTCTGTTTCTTTTTTAGTTTTTTGCTCCTGATACTCCAATTGAGGAATTTCTCCAAAATTTTCCTGAACCGCCGAGCAAGGAGGCGATTGAAAGAGCCAAGTACACTCTGATCAATCTGCAGGCTATGAATGAAGATGAATCGCTAACTCTGCTAGGCAAGATGCTGGTTTTGTTCCCATGTGATCCTGTTATATCGAAAACCATTTTACATTCCGCCTTGTTCAGGTTCCGTTCATCTTTCTTTATATAATTTATTTTTAAGTTTGAAACTAATGAGAAAATGCAGTTATTAATTTCTCTTTAAAGGGTTTATTCTTACTCAGCTGAGGTTTCCATCCATTAATAGCTGGAGAAATCACCCTCGTTGGCTGACTGCTCCCCTCTCAGACGAATTATCAGGATTCTACTGTAACTGTTTTTTTTTTTTTTTTTTAGGTGCACTAGTCCAGTACTTTCAATTGCCGCTATACTTGATAGTGAAATGCAATTATATTCAACACATTTTAACGAAAAAAAAAACTTAGTCCGGGAAATGAAAGACAGCAAAGATGCAACTAGCGACCATTTAGTGGTGGCAAAAATCTACCAAGAATGGGCTGATGCGTCCAGAAATAACGATAATCATCAGGCAAATGTGATTTGCATGAACAATAATGTAAATCCTGACACGTTGAACACTATAAGAAGTAATATTATTTAATTGCACAGGGGAACAAAAAAAGACGTTTTTTTTTTGGTTGCTGGGGTAATTGAAGCTATTCCTGGGTATTTGGGCAGCGCTCATTCCAAAGTTTTAGAGCTATAGAGAAAATTAAATTTTAATAGAAAAGCGGCTTCAAGGAGTTACCCCTTAAAAATATGCAGACTGTTGAAATACATAGAAATAAAAAATCAACCGGAGGTGATTTAGTGGCGCAAAACTCTGCTAAAAGTTTAGAAAAATCGAATTTTTTCAGATTTTTATAACTTTGTTCATCACTATTACAATTTTAGGTATCCCTGAATGAAGAAAACATATATTTACAATATTTTATAGTTCCCTAGCTTTCCAAAAATCATTCAGTCGTGAAAATCTGTTAAGTATTAACGAAATTATAATCAAAATAATTCCTAATAATTTATTCCTATGAGCTCTACTGTCGGAGAGAGTTAGGCAGCCAGAGTGATTTTTTTTTACCACACTTTGATAACTCTTTTGTTTATAATTTCGTAAATACTTAATAGATTTTTTAATAATTTTTGGAAAGCTAAAGAACTATAGAATTGGAGTCGCGAGGAATAAAACCAGTGTTGTCGAACACCTTTACACTTTTATTCTAAGCAGACGTTTCGGTAACCATAACGGTTGACATCTTCAGTGCCAATGAAAGCTACAAGTGAAATTTTTTATGATAAGCGTTTAACATTTCTGCATTGAAAAATCATATATTAAACAACAAGTTAACAACAATGTGTTTAATATATGCAGAAATGTTAAAGGCTCATCATAAAAAATTTCAATTGTAGCTTTTATTGGCACTGAAGATGGCAACCGTTATGGTTACCGAAACGTCTGCTTAGAATAAAAGTGTAAAGGTGTTCGACAACGCTGGTTTTATTCCTCCCGACTCCAATCTCACATACCCAGCATACAATTTAATTTAGAACTATAGAATATCGTAAAAATATCTTTTTTTCATTCAGGGATATCTAAAATTGTATTAGGGGTGACCAAAGAAAAAAAAACTGAAAAAATTCGATTTTTCTAAACTTTTAGCAGTTTGCGGCACGTCTAAATGACCTCCGATTGGGCAGAAACTTAAAATTTATATGTATTATAACTATCTGTATATTTATAGGGGTGTCGCCTTAAAAATCCAGGTAATTCAAAATAAGAGCCGCTTTAAAGCACATTTTCTATTAAAATTTAATTTTCTCTATTTTTCTAAAACTCGACGTGATGGGGCAAAACTGCTGGCATTTTTGGAATCAGCGCTACTCAAATAGCCAGGAATAGCTTCAAATACTCAACGCAACTAAATCACTGTTCCCCTGTGTTATTGTTAATTCTCATTGATACTTTTTAATTATTTATTTATTTTGTGATTTTTAGAGCATCGAATTTTATATGCGTCTTGCCTTAGCCAGACTAATCTTAGCCCGAATTTATCTAGCGCTTTGAATCTTTCCCATCCGCTTAATCAAAATCATCAAGAATCAGAACTAATCAAAGCAGTCCTCTTCTCGGGACTAAATAACATTCTGGAGTTCCGTGGAAATGGACGATTTTCTACTATATATAGGTACACTTCCAAACTAAGATTTAAGTATGATATCGTAGTCAATAGACACAAACAAAATTTGAAATCAATTGAAAAAAAGACTCCTGAATTTTGAAAAAGTTAATGATATTCAAACTCAAAATTGCCAGGGTCACCGTGTTACTTTTGGCAATCAGATATTCAAAAATGAAAATTTTATTACAAAATGGGTTGTATTTGACTTGGAAATGCTATTCACTGTTTATACAGTATAGTAACAGATTGTATGTGTCTAAAGGTGCGTACACATCTGCGCTCTGCTCCGCTCGCGAGCAGTTCGCGGCTCGTGTTCGTTGCTCGTCCCATGTTCGTTCATCCAAAGAGATGGATCGCGGCGAGAAGCTCGCGAGCATCTCAAAAACAACGAACATGGTGCTCGCGAGCGGAGCAGAGCGCAGATGTGTACGCACCTTAACGTTGACAAAATGTTTCTAACAAATTTCGGTCCCTATAAAAAGTCTGGTAATTAGAGGGTGATACTCATTGGATTGAATCCCCTCTGAAGATGATAGAATTTGCAAAAAAAAACTCTCAGGCATACAATTATTTTGAATAGGAAAGAGGATGCAGCCAATAATTGAGCATCTATTTAATGATTCGGAACGTTTCGGCTGGGATCCACCCTGTTATCTTAGATAGGGTTAAAATTAGGCTGAACGCACACCAATTGAGCAAAACGTTTTATAAAGTCCATTTATGAATTATTTATGTTTATGAGCTGGATGAATCTTTCTGTTTAATTTTAATCCAGGCTTTGTTAATTATTCTTATATTGTATTTATTGGATTGAGAAAAACAAAGGAAAAAAATTTAATCCCAAAAGTTAAAGTTATTTCAACAAGGCTCTATTTATTGGCTTTGAAATGCCTCCTTTACTTCCAGAATTTGTGAATTATAAGGGAATAAATAAAATATCAAATTATATGTCTAAAAGGAAGAAAAAGGAGAGAAAATGGTTCCCTTTCTAATTAGAAAACTGTCAGGAAATGAATATTTAATTCATTCAAATTTATATCTTTTTATATGCAATTCCTTTTATTGATTAATGAATTGATTTATTCTCTGTCAAAAGGAAAATTGATTGCTTTTTCGCTTTAACAACATTTCTGTTTACATATTATGTTTATTTGTTTTACTTAAATGTCTTTATTTCTTAGTAATAAAAGATAATTAATGTTTTTGAGAAGGAAAGAAGCCAATTAATTTGAATAACTTTGCCAACCAGCTAGGGAAAGTTAATGAAATGGAGAAATAAATAGAAATTCCACTAATGGTAACAAAAATGCGGGTAAAGGTGCAGCGAGTGGCTCTGAAAGAATGCGATTAAGATAATAAAGCAAAAATTGACAATATTATTGCTATTATTATTTTTTATTCTGCCCGCCATCGGGCTAAAAATTGTTACAAAATATACATTTATCAAAATAATATAAACAAAACAATAAAGCTATTTGAAATAAATCTTAAAACTACAATGATAAGCAAAAATAATCCCAAGAAACATTATAAGATATGACAATATCATTGTTTTTTAATATATTATTAATTTTGTTGAATAGGGAAGAGGATGCAGCCAATAATTGAGCCTCTATTTAATGATTAAGCACTCTTTATTTTCGAGAGTTGTCATTGTTATTAATTCAAATTATTTGGATTCTTTGTCAAGTGTATGTAATTTTACAAATTTACATTCACTGAAGGAACATTTGAAGGCTGAAGATGGCAGGTTTGATTCGTTCCGAATGAAGAGTGCTTCAGAGGCGTAACTTCATTGATTGGCGCCCCCCCCCCCCCCGCCCTCCCCTCCCCGCAGGTACAAGAATGAGAAAAAAAAAATAAATATTTGTTAATATAGTAGAATTGCAAAAATTTAAATAGTAGTAGTGGGTTGACATTATTAAACAATCTCAACAAACATTAACAATGTATTGTTAAAATGATCTTAATATCATACAACGGCATTTGTTTAGTTGAAAGGTTACTTGTACAAGTAAAACTAATAATTTTCAATAATCTGTTTTATTTTGGTTTACTGATCCGCTATCACTGCTTTTTTTTAAATTTCCTTGGCTGATTCCAATCTGCTGATTGCATATCTACAGCCAGAATATTTAATAAATATTTTTATTATTTTTTTTAGCTTCTTCCGCCGACCAGCCATAATAAGCTCCGAAAGTGTCAACTTTAAAAAAAATAATAATTTATTTTATACGTTTTATAAAATAATCAATTCGAGTGATCGATTTGGAGTGGTGCATGAGACGAGCACGATCTCGCCACTCACGGTACTTCTCTTCTCTCCGGGACTGATCCGAGCAAAAAAGGTATTTAACAACGACTGCTCTTGTTTATGTCATTTATAACACGATCTTATTATTTGTTTTGTTGAGACTCTCTCTGGGGGTGAACATTATGCTTAACAATCAATAGTGGTGCATCTCAGTTGAATATTTGTCCACATAAAGATAAAATAGAAATATTCTAACTATCTGAAACTGGACAAGTTTTTTTTTAAATATGCCTTTAAACATCAAGTGGTTGGTTCCTTTTCAAAAGAGTTCGGAGGTGAACGGCTCAAGGAAAATAAAATTATTATTAAAATTTTATTGGGTATAAGAGATTTTGCAGCCAAGGAATTAAATAAAAGTTTTTAGGAATTAAATAAAAAACTTTTATTTAATTCCTTGGCTGCCAAGTCTCCTATACCCAATTCAAAGTCTCCAGCCGCTTCTCATCACTAGTTAAAATTCCATTATATTATATATTTATTTAAGTGGAGATTTAAATCTGGCCAATCACGGCATTTACTGGTTTCGATCTTAATAAATGATCATTTTCAAGGCCTGAAAAATATTAAATGCAAAAAACAATCATTCAGACATTAATCCTTTAATTAAATTACATTGAAAAAATAGAGACACCTCAATGTAATTTTTATGCAAAGATAATTATACAATTAAAGGATTAAAGTCTGAATGATTGTTTTTTGCATTTATTATTTATAAGGCCTTGAAAAAGATCATTTATTAAGATCGAAACCGGTAAATGACATGTTTGGCCAGATTTAAGTCTCCAAAATACACAATAAAATTTTAATAAGAATTTTATTTTATTCACCTCCGAGCTCTTTTGACAAGAAACTTGACGTTTCGGTCCCAGGTCAAAGCCATCTTCACAGCCGGGGATTTAGCAACTATAAATTAATGAATAGTAAATGAAATGTAGAATTGCGTTGGAAATATTCTTTCGGGTTGGTTGAACAAAAAACAATTCTGATGGCGTCCATCCATCCAAGTCAACTGAATAAGTTAGTTAATAAAATAGTAGGAAAGAAGAAATTAATGGCTGAGTGATAATCAACAGGAACAGGTAGATGAAGGCAGCCAGCAAAGAACAAAAACTTTATTTAAATATCGTCGACGTTTCGGGAACACATCGCTCCCATCTTCAGGACGATAAATTGTTAATGTTGTTTAGATTGATACATGTAGGTTCAATTTTGTATGACCTACATATATCAATCTAAACAACATTAACAATTTATCGTTCTGAAGATGGGAGCGATGCGTTCCCGAAACGTCGACGATATTTAAATAAAGTTTTTGTTCTTTGCTGGCTGCCTTCATCTACCTGTTCCTGTTAATATAATAGTAGTTAGTATGAGTGTAAAATTTTGCGGAGATCTGCTATTGGGCCAATGAGTGTTTGGGGGGGGGGGGCGGGTTCTGGCTTGATTTTAACAATAACATTATATTATTTTATTAGAAATCAACTTTTAAATTAAAATTTGTCATAGAGACAGACTCATTTCATTAGAATTGCCTCCTGCAATGCAATCCTATTCATTAATTTATACTGTAGTTGCTGAATCCCCGACTGTGGCCTGGGACCGAAACGTCAGCGGTCAGGGCAATTCTAATAAAATAATATTAACCGCGCTAGTTTAGCTTATTTGCCGACTCCCACAGCCAGAGCTTTTAAAATTGAAATCTTTTGACCCCGAGCATTAGCTCCACCAAGTTGGTTCATATTTGCCTTTAACAGAAATCGTTTTCGTTATTATAATAATAATAGGGTTGAATAAATAAATATATTCCTTGATATTGTAAATGTCCCCTCCCCCTCCCCCTCCCCCCCTTCTTGCAATGATTTATTATTATTTCATATATTATTCGAAATGGTTCTCTTAAAATGTGTCATTAAATAAATAAATGAATTTTCTCTTGAAATATTAAATTTGAAACAGAAATCAAGACTAATAACAGCGTATAAAATTACCTTTCGAAATTTATTAATTGCAAATCGATAGCAAGAAAATGTGTTTGCTGATATACAGGCAGGCCTACGAATTATTTTCTTATTTAATCTTTTTTTATTCTGTTGAAGCCAACACATAACCAAGAGAAGCTCAGAGGGATGTAAAAAAAACTAAGAATTAAAATCTATAATATTTACCCCTGGTTGCATATTTCATTCATAACATTGGTCGACAAAAATGAACTTTTTTTCTTTCACAAGAATGAAGATATGAAATTCTAGAAGTATTTTTCATGCTGAATTCAAATATCAATTCAGTTTTGCCCCATCAGGCTCAGTTTTAGAGATATAGAGCAAAATAGATTTTAATAGAAAATGTGCTCTAAAATGGTTCATATTTTGAATTTTCAAAATTTTTTCATGGCGACCCCTCTTAAAAGTATGCAGAGAGTTATAATACAATTAAAATAATTACAATATAAATTTTAAGTTTCAGCCCAATCGGACCGGAGGTCATTTACAAACGACTAAAAGTTTAGAAAAATCTAATTTTTTGAGTTTTTTTGCTTTGGTCACCCCTAATACAATTTTAGATATCCCTGAATGCAAAAGACATATATGTACGATATTCTATAGTTCTTTGGCTTTCAAAAAATCATTGAAAATAATTGAAAAAATCTTGAAAATGCAAAATAAGAGCCGTTTTAGAGCACATTTTCTATTAAAATCTATTTTGCTCTATATCTCTAAAACTGTGCTTGATCGAAAAATTCTAACTATATATCTGAATTCAGTATAAAAAAAATGTACAAGATTCAATAATCAGATTTCTTGTGATGAAAACTTTGTCGACTAATGTTATTATTAGTTTCTTTTGTTTTTGATTAAATTCCATTTGTTTTTTTTTTCTCTTTTAGGTAAAAGCAAATAATGATCCCGAAGAAGATCTTTTAGAGTTAGAAATTACGAAGAAAAATAAACTTTTTATATATTGTGATAGAAGGTAAGATTGCTTTCAAGTTGAAATTAAAAAATTTCACTAAATAAAAGAAAACTCCAAACTCAGAGTCAGTGGCGGATCTATGCAAAGGCCTCCAAGTAAAAATTATTTTTTTATTATATCTGTGTAAAAGTAGCTGCAGTAATTAATGAATAGAAGAGAGAAAAGAGCAGCTCCGGTTGATCCTCCATTATGCAAATATCTCGGGCTGCATAATCTCCGTTATGGAACGGTGTCCGGGACGACATAAGGCGATCAAGAACTCTAGCCACTTTCAAATACAAATTTTTCGATCTTTTGTTAAATGAGCAGAGGAGCGCGATTGCCGTACGGCGATGAAGCTGAGGTGAGGAAGAAGACAGTAGGCTACAGTGTTGTTGTGATTTAGGAATTGTGTAAATGTTATTTTCAGATGCTCCAGGAGGCATTGGCCTCAGAGCATAAATAAAAATCTATCTATCTATCTTATATTTGGAGGGTGGGCCCTCCAAGGGATAACCCCTATTTTTTTTTTTTTTTTTTTTTTTTTTTGGAATGGGTGCATAAGGTCCGAAGACCTATAATGACCAATAGTCACATGCAGCCAGGAAGAAAATAAAAACAAAAGGAGAAGCATAAAGGGGAAACTCAACTGCGGGAACTGAGAAGATGCCTGTTGAGGTTAGACTTGAAAGTCTGAAGATTGTAGGTTTTGGGGAAGATAGACTCAGGGAGCTTGTTCCAATCACGGGAGGTCATGGGGACAAAGGAAGAATGAAATTGTTTTGTTCTGTTAGTCGTGATCTGAACAGCATAGGGATGCTGGGAAGATGCCTCTCTTGTGTTCCGTGAATATATTGCATTGGGTGGGATAATTGATTTTAATTCGGCAGAGCATTGACCATGGTAATACCTGTAGAAGAGAGATAGTGAAGATACTCTTCTTCTATGATCTAGTGACTGTAGGGATGCAGTAAGGGTAGAATCACCTATCAGTCTAATTGCACGCCTCTGTATGGCTTCCAAGGAGGAGAGAGCGTCTTTCGACGCCCCTCGCCAAAGGTGGGAACAATATTCAAGACACGGCCGAATTTGGGCTTTATAGAGGATTAGGAGTTGTTGGGAGGAAAAGTAACGCTTCGTTTTGAATAGGAAACCCAATTTCCTTGCGGTAGATTTAACCACAGAAGAGATGTGGTTGCTCCAGGAGAGATCAGATGTAACTGTCACTCCCAGAACAGAAAATGAATCTTTGAACTCGAGACTATTATTGCTGTAAATAAGGGGAGGGCAAATCCTATTTTTTTGTCTAGAAATTAAAAAACATTGAGTTTTTTGGGAATTGAATTTTACTTGATTGAGGTTTCCCCATTCCTCCAAGAGACCAAGATCATCATTTATCGACGACACAGCCCCCAGACGACCAGTGGATGAGGCTTCACCAGTCCTGACTGAGTGCAGGGTACTGTCATCAGCAAAGCAATGAATTGGGTTGGAGGTTACTCCCATGAGATCGTTAATGTACATAAGGAATAGGGTGGGAGAGAGGACAGAACCCTGGGGAACACCTGCGTTGATTGAATGCGGAATAGAAGACACACCGTCGACTACAACCGAGATCTTTCGCTCCGTTAGAAAGCTCTTGATCCACTGGCACAGCTCAGAGGATAGGCCAAAAGATGGAAGTTTAGCATAAAGATTTTTATGCCATACCTGATCGAAAGCCTTCGAAATTTAAAGATACAGTTTACATATGTTTATGGCATTTGGCACAAAGGACACTTTTAAAGGAAAATTTTCATTAAAAAGTTTTTTTTTTTTAATCTAAATATTTTCTTTTTATATGGGTTCCAAAAGACAAGATTTTTATTAAAATATTTTCCTTTTTTTATTACAGTACTTTCATTTATATATACAAGGCATTTTCTCGAATGAAAATATAGAAATAGATACAATTTAACATTTATTAATTCAAATAGCCGACAAAAGATAGGGTGCCGCCGGGAACCATGGATCCACCGATTTGTACTCGCTGTGCCCCACCACTGGACCACAGCACGGCATTCGTTTATTTGAATTCACTCAGACTGAAATTTTAGTCACCAGAAGAAATGGACTGCGCATGCTCGGAGGGAAATTTGTGACTTCGGATTTGGGTCCATCTCTCCCGAGCACCTCACGGCTCCGAACATGATATACGTATATATAATTTCTCATTTATAGAAATACTAGCGGTGGTAGGGTTGCTCTCGGCAACCCTGCCCCGCTAGGCCCTGGCGGGATCCCGTCTCGGGATATGACTAAGGGTTGTTTAGATAAATGCATTTAAATTAATTTTGTAATAATATAAAAATATGAAATAAAGAAATCGAGTGGAAAATCAATTTTAGAGAGGGAGGTAGGAGGGGTAGGGCCGATAGAACTTTCAACTTTAAACTCGTTTTATGCAAAACGTTTCGGCCGATTTAATCATGCCATCCTCAGTTGCATTGGAGTTTTTTAGTAAATAGAGTTGTCAACAGTCTGATCATAAGCTTGTTAATTTTACAATAGCCTTATGTGTATAAATAACAATGTAAACAATTGTATAAGATGAGAGAATTTCGAAATTTCGAATCGTAAAGACTATCATCATATACAATTGTTTACATTGTTATTTATACACATAGGGCTATTGTAAAATTAACAAGCTTATGATCAGACTGTTGACAACTCTATTTACTAAAAAACTCCAATGCAACTGAGGATGGCATGATTAAATCGGCCGAAACGTTTTGCGTAAAAGGAGTTTAATTTAATAGAGGCTCCCTGCCTGGCTGCTTCCTCTTCAATCCTTTATTCAATTCTACTCAGCCACTTTCTACATTAAATATTTCATTTTGATCATGTGACGAAAAATATAAAAATTGGCCGTGTATATATACATTTTGAAAATCCGCTGCTGACAAAAGAGTTTATAATTTGATAGAGCAATTTATAATAAATGTATATTAACAAAAGATTTAATTTTAGAACCGCTGATTTAATCATGCACCTAAGGACAATTCTTTTAAAGTGCAAAGATTATTTGATGATTCGCGAGGGACAGCCCTGGCTACAAGATCAGGAATATTTAAAAGTTAGAGAATATTTCGATCGACTTCTCGAGATGATCATAACTCTGTTGAATTCACAGCAAAAGGAAAAGGCGCAGGAGGCGGAGGCGACTTCTAAAAGTTCACAAACAGAAACAGAAACAGAAACAGAAACGTTAACAATCAAGGATTAAGGATTGGAATTTACCTATCTGTGATTTACTTTTACTTGAGCGCAAAACTCGGCGAAAAAGGATTAAAGAGATAAAGAGTTGAGAATTCTAAAAGTATAACTGTTTTTTTATTTATTGTATATTTTATTACACACATGAAAAAAATAATATAATACAAAATACTGTATCTTTAAAAATAATTTTAAATTAAATTTTGTATAAATTTATTTATTTTTTTTATTTTCAACTTTATTTCATTTCCTGTATTTTTCGCTCACTAATAAAGGCGGAATAGGAGCGAAGGTGTTCGCATATTTTTTCCGCTAAGATGGCGCAGTGTGCCATAAAAAGTATGCCCAAAAAATCAAGTAATTCAAAAATTTGCCAAGAGATGTCAGAATGGTAGCTAATAATATTTAATGCATTTGATTGATTTTCATTGATCTTTTAACAATAAATACTTTATAAATGTTATTATATATTATGTATCTTTTATAAAAGCATAAAAATATATAAATAATAGCTAATACTTTATCGGCTGTTAGACTAGCCTGTCATCTATTGCAAGAATGCTGAACTAATTTGACAGTTGATTTTTAAATAAATCATCTAAGCTTATTTTAAAAATTTCTTAATTAATATATGATTAATAATAAAAATAAATTCATTTTTAAATTTAAAAAAAAATCAAAGATTATTGGGACAGATTGTTTTTTTGTATTTGCTTGATAACAAAAAATTAATTATGATAATTTTTTAATAAGTCATTTAAAAAATTATAGCTCGATGTCCCAATAATCTCTTATGAATTTAATTCATTTAAAAAAAAAACCGCATTGAAAAATTCCTTATAATAGTCTAGTTTTTTTAAAAGTCGCTCCTGAACCCCCTTAAGCGAGGATTTGTTTAAATTAAGCGATCTCCTGGCTATCTGCAAAAATAACAAGGAAGTTTGCGAGCGACATCAATAAATAGAAAGGGAAAGTAATTGCAACTCAAATTATCAATTTTCTATTAATATTTCTCCTTTACTTTTGACAACCTTTAGTTACTTTTCTTCAATTTTTACCCATCAATCAAAGATAGAAGATAATATCTTAGTTCAATAAAATCCATACAATTTTCTTACGCCATTAGCGCCGAGCCCTTTTCGATGGATGATGGGCTTCGCTTCTAAGGTATTATCAAAAAGCGATTTATTTTAGAACATAAATAAAAAAAAAAGGTTTGAATCAATAGATAATAACGCAAACAAATAATGGATAACTGTCAGCTGACAAATTTATTCTCTATTTGTTTTATTATTTTAATAATGGTCAAAGTGACTCACTCACTTGAGACGAACGCGAAGGAGATCGATGACAGTGCTAAGCTTTTTGTTTTGATTAAGAATTGCTCTTTAATTGATTCCTGATCCGACGGTCCCCTCGAGGAGGCAGATAACCATCTCCATTTTGCATTTCGATCGGGCCTGGGGGAGAAAAAAATGACATTCTTAATTATAAGCTGATTCTAATTAATGGGGCATCAAGAAAACAAAAACTTTTTTTTTTAAATATCCCCATTGATATGATTATAGAAAAAAAAAAAACGTTTCATAGATAAATAATAGATTCGTATTTAATTGTCGCGTTTTGTTCAAAATGTGTTCTAAACATGAAACCCTCGAATTAGAGATTTTGTTTTCTTTTTTCTGAAAAGCCCAAAGAGACAGCTTCGCTTTTCCTTTAAGGCCCGGTTGCTTCACTTATAGCTATCCCTCGGATAAGACTTTCGAGTCTTTTCACATCTAGTTAAGCTAATCATGATTTAGTAACTAGGGGTCCGACCGAAACAAGGCAAAATTTTTCTCTCCCCCTTTTCAGTTTAGCGGAAAATTTTTTCTCCCTCACGTGGTCATTGCTAACTATTAATTAGGGGGGTTCAGGAGCGACGTCTAAACGTCATTTGAGTATTATAAGGAATTTTTCAATGCGGTTTTTTTTAATGAATTAAATTCATAAGAGATTATTGGGACATCGAGCTATAATTTGTTTAATGACTTATTAAAAAATTATCGTAATTAATTTTTTTGTTATCAAGCAAATACAAAAAAACAATCTGTCCCAATAATCTTTAATTTTTTTTAAATTTAAAAATGAATTTATTGTTATTATTAATCACATATTAATTAAGAAATGTTTAAAATAAGCTTAGATGATTTATTTAAAAATCAACTGTCAAATTAGTTCAGCATTCTTGCAATAGATGGCAGGCTAGTCTAACCAACGATCACCAAATGGCCTATATCTGGCCTATATTTATATATTTTTATGCTTTTATAAAAGATACATAATATATAATAACATTTATAAAGTATTTATTGTTAAAAGATCAATGAAAATCAACCAAATGCATTAAATATTATTAGCTACCATTCTGACATCTCTTGGCAAATTTTTGAATTACTTGATATTTGTGCATACTTTTAATGACACACAACGCCATCTTAGCGGGAAAAACATGCGTAAACACTTCGCTCCCGTAGCCCCTTAACAGATATGAGTAGAATGGCAGCCAGGAAAGAAATCAGACAAAAATGTAATCAATCTTTATTTCGATTGCCGACGTTTCGGACGCAAATCGCGCCCTTCCTCAGGACAATCGATAGTGTATATTATAAACTATCGATTGTCCTGAGGAGGAGCGTCCGAAACGTCGGCAATCGAAATAAAGATTGATTAAATTTTTGTCTGATTTCTTTCCTGGCTGCCATTCTACTCATATATGTTTATAAATTATTCATTATTAAAAGATCAAATGAGATTAAATATACCCCCCTACCATCCTGCCATCTGTTGGCAACTTTTTGTAATAGTTGGGCGCTTTTTGGCTAACTTTTTAAGACCCCTAAGGGCATCTTATCGGCAAAAACATGCGAACAGCTTTGCCTTCTAAAGCGCCTTCAGAGGTCTAAATTGAATTAAAAAAAAAAAAACACATCCGATCTAATTCTTTCGCAGAGTCCACTTTGGTCTCGCACACTAGCGGTCCCAAGAGGGGGGGGGGGGGGGGGCAGAGGGGCCCGGGCCCCTCCATTGGACCGACAAAAATTCA